>JAFVLL020036770.1:69020-149020 GCA_021397915.2 Tor tambroides | reverse complement strand
GATACAAGGTCACCGGCCCCACAGCACACCCACCAACCACTAAACCCAACCACACAGGGCAGGGACTGAGATGCCACAGCCAACCGAGGCCCAGAGGCGTGAAAAGAGAAAGAGAAAAGAAAAGAGAGAGAGGAAAAATAATAATAATAAAAAATTAAAAAAAAAGTAAAAAAAAAAAAAAAACCCCACCTAATTCAAATTTGATAGATTTTATATATTTAAGACATGAATCTGTCTAAAAAAAAAATGATCAAAGCTCAAAAGATGATGTTTCTTAAAATTAAGATTTGAATCCATTATTACACCAATGTAATTAAAACCAGAGACTATGTCGATATTTTCACCATTAATAAAAATGTCAACACCGAAAGACTGAAATTAATAGGGATAGTTTACCCAAAACTGCAAATACTGTCATCATTTTCTCACCCTTGTGTCTCAAACCCATATGACTTTAGCTCATCTTTGAGGATATTTTTTAATTAAACCTGAGAGATTTTTTGTCTCTTCACTGAAAGACCAAAACGTTCAAAAGTTTTCAAAAGACTGTAAATGTAATCCATGTGAATTGAGTGTTTTAATTAAACTCTTCTAAAAAGAGGTGGGTGGGATCTTATGGGTTTGGAATAACACAAGGCTGAGTAATCTATGACAAAATATGATATCATAGGGTAGGATAGGATCTGAACAACCAAACCTGTTTTTAACCAATTAACCAATTTTTCAATGAAGGATGAACAAAGCTGTGGCGGCAAATAAAGCCACATATTATCCCTTGTAAATAGTTGACAGCTTATAAATGTGTTCATTAAAAGTACATTATATCAGGCTATAGTGGAGATAACAACATTCATCATGTGAATCATGTGCATTTATCTTGCATATGTGTAGATAATAGCATGCATTTTGTGGATCATGCGCTTTTATCTTGCATATTAAAATGGTATCATTTTTACACACTTGTGATTAAAAGGTAAGTGGCTGTATAATACACCTGCGCTCATTTCAAGATTCATTTCTGGAAATCCCAACAGCATATACACTGAGTGCTGGACTGTACACTGACCAGGTGCACATACACCGCATAGTCTCAGTGCTGTCAGTTTCATTAAGACATGCTCTTTATCACTCTGAGTAATTAATACAGACATATAGGGTGATCTGGGACAGGCTGGAAATTAAAAGCATTTAGATCCAGCATGTGTCAGGATCCCAGTGGAGCCACTTATTTAACAAGCTGGGGAACCCTGAAAAGGGTTACTAAACAAAGGTAATGAGGATGTGTTATTAGAAACTGATTACATTTTTTAATCAGAAGTTAAATCTGGAACTGACAGGAAACATATAAGATTAAGGAGACGTCTATAAAAATACAAGGAGCAAGGGAATTTAGAAAGAAGAAAGCAATAAATGTCAAATCAGAGTTTCTGATCCTAAGGTTCTTTTGGGAAATACCAAGCATGGCATTTCATACTTCATTCTTTTCTGCCTTAAGATGGGTAGTTCTTGCTAAAAACAAAACAAAACATGGAAACCAAAATACTCTGATACTAGATGGAATTGTGTTTATCTTTAACAGACATTTAGAAGTTTGCTATTTTGAAAGGCACATAACTTTTTGAGAAATATTGAAAGGATTGCTTTCCTTGTGTTTAAAGGGGTCGTTCACTTAAAATTCTGTCATCATTTACTCACCCTCATGTGGTTCCAAACCTATTTGACTTTTTTTGTTTGGTAAAACACAAAAGAAGAAACTTTTCACACAGTACTTTTTCTGTAAATGTAGATAGGGACTGGGGCCGTCAAGGTCTAAAAATGACAAAAAGTAGGGCTGGGTTGACAATACTGATTGATCAATTTCAGTCAATCTTCATTTTGACGATCATGAACCAATATTGATCCTAAATTCCAAGATCAGTCTTTTAGTCTATGGTGTTTTCTGTTGATGCACTAACAAAATGTTTCATCTCAGTTTTCATATTCAGTCAATTTTATCATCAGATTCAAACAATAATAGTCGCTCTTTAATGTGGCGCAATAGCTGTAGTCGCCTCAGTTTAAGCGGCAACATGAAACGCATTGAACTGATCATCTCTTCCTATTTATTCCTAGTTATAGCACAAAAGAAACGTGAATGAACATCAGAAGGTTTGTTGAAAGAAATAGCAATTTACTTAAATATATCATGTCTTATGTAATCGCTCAATCAGTGTTAGAACTGTGGAAGGTTGTCAATAAAACAGCTTTTTAAAAAATCACGTAAAATTGCATTTATTGCAGTAAAGTCATTTAACATCTACAGTTTGATGGTTGGCTAAAAATAACTCTAAAGAGGAGCATTTTGCTAAATATATGCTCTAGATTACATGTCACATGGCTCATTGAATTAATCTGTCATGAAAACTAGTTTTTATGAAAGCTACCATTTTGTGAGAGATTTAAATGTTTATATTTCAAGAATCAATTGAAGTAGAATCATAATTGTCCTTAAAATTGTTGTTAATTTTAACCTTTAATAGTAATGTACCAAGAGACAGGGCTCACAACATAGTTTCAATATTGAATCAAAATCAGAATGGAATGGAATATTGTGAATCAAAATCTGTGTCAATACCCACCCCTACAAAAAAAAACACATAGAAGTACCATAAATGTGGTATATATGATTTGTGCACTTTATTTCAAATCTTCTGAAGTCATATGATAACTTCATGTGAGTAACAGACCACAATCCTCAAAATCAGACCTGTTGGGATGTATCTAAAGGTTCTATGTTTGAATTAAACACAAGCACAAATCAAATCTGAGGGTATGTTTATGCAACAATGACAATACTACAAAACGTTTTTTTTCTTTGCGTTTTTAAAAGTTTTGCATGCAGATAGCAATGCTGTCAAAACGATCCCGTTCACATCGATCCACAAAATGGACTTAAAATGCTGTTTTATTCTTGCCACTATGTCACTTCGTAAAGAAACTTGTGCATGACGTCACAAATTTGTGTTTTTATGGTTTACACAGAGATAATAATGGTATTGTTTCCAAAAACTTGCACCTTGAAACCCTTTTTTTTTGTTTTTTAATATTTGCATTTTCAGGCCCCCAAAACATATGAAAAGTTTCCTGTTTTTAGTTGAAAACGGTGTTGTGTAAACCCTTAGAAAGAAAAATAAGAGGGGTTTGACACAGCATGAGGGTGAGTAAATGATGACAGTGTTTTCATTTTTGGGTGAACTAAAATACCCAGCTGGAGCTAAAGAATATCCAAGCTCATGAGCTTGCGATAAGCTGAATCTGTCTGCCAATGCGTTCTTCAGCACCTCTACTAGCCCACATTTCAGTCGCTTGTGTGCCAGCGGAGTCTGGCATGCCACAGCAGCAACTGGAGAAAAATGGATGTTTAATCTTGAAATAGTGAAAAACAAGAGAGCAAAGCATCCATACTCATTTAAACAGAGTGGAAGCTCTTCACTCTCATGTGAGATGATATGCCAGTATGAGCAGGTGTTTGGGGATGCAGGTGTGTGATACACACTCACACACTTCTCACCACTCAGACCGGAGCACATTTCTCATTCACAGTGTGCAGCCTGGATTTATCTGCTTCACTCTCTCAAATGAAGTGTGGGAGATGACACACAAACATTATTCTTCAAAATCAAACTGGCCTTGGGAAACCCATTGGACCTGGAAGTCAGAGAAATATTTTTTCCTTCACATCAATTCTGCATTCACTTCCTGTCTACAGCCACGGGTTGAGTAGATTTAATTAACTGATGGTTGATTGACAGCTCTAGTGTTGTGTGGACTCCTGCTTTGCAAGGCCATTTCAGCTGAGTGTAAATAAAACAAGATTCAGACAGTGTGGCTGTCATCTGCACTACCTTCACTGGTGCAGATTCAGAGACTTGTGTACTGTATACCATCAGATTAGTAAAAGCATTTCAGACAGCATGAGCTTAGCAAACACTGACTGGAGTCATTGGATTTATTATCCCTTTTTTAAACAAGGAGGCATTAAATTGACCAAACATGACAGTAAGACAATATAATGTTAAAGGATAGTTCACCCAAAAATGAAAATTCTGTCATTAATTACTCACACTCATGTCTCTCCAAACCCATAAGACCTTCGTTCATCTTCAGAACACAAATTAAGATATTTTTGATGAAATCCGAGAGCTCTTTGACCCTCCCGTAGACAGAAAGGGTCCTACCACGATCAAGGTCCAGAAACGTAGCAAAGACATCAGTAAAATAATCCATGTAACATCAGGGGTCTCCACAATGGTGGCGCGCCACAGCAGATGGGATGAGGATGAGAAGAATTGTTGAATAAAATTTTTTTCTTTGCGCACAAAAAGTATTCTCGTAGCTTCGTAAAATTACGATTGAACTACTGATGTCACATGGATTATTTTACCGATGTCCTTACTACATTTCTGGACCTTGATCGTGGTAGTACCCTTGCTGTCTATGGGAGGGTCAAAGAGCTCTCGGATTTCATCAGAAATATCTTACTTTGTGTTCCGAAGATGAACAAAGGTCTTACAGGTTTGGAACAACATGAGGGTGAGTAATTAATGACAGAATTTTCATATTTGGATGAACTATCCCTTTAAAAAAATTCAATTTCAAATAAATGTTCCATACCTACAAATGTATCATGGTAAAAATAATAAGCACCACAAATGTTTTCAACAATTAATAATTAATGACAAGAAATATTTTGTGAGCACAAAATCTACAAATTAGAATGATTTCATGATTTCTGAGGGATCATGAGACACTGAAAACTAGAGTAATGGCTGCTGAAAATTCAGCTTTGCCTTCATAGGAATAAATTACATTTGAAAATATATTAAAATAGAAAGCAGTTATTTGAAATTGTAATAATATTTCATAATATTACTGTTTTTACAGTATTTTGAACCCAGACCATGTTGAAAAAAAAGTTTATTTATTAACTACATGCATTTTGTCAGTTATTTTATTCCCACCATATCACTTTAAATTAATTTCTCATACTAAGATGACAAATTATCATACGTTTTTATTTGTACATATTTTATTCTTTAAGTTCCACTTAGAATGTCAATATTTGTTTATTTGCTTATTTGGAAATTAGTATTTTTCTGAAAACAGTTGTCATTCAGTTTTCACTGCACCCTTTCCCTGACTCTGAGAATGAAATGGGTCATTTTTTTGCTGCTTACAGTATGCCTTCCAGTACAGTATGCACTTACAGTATGCCTTCCTTCTTGGAGTAACAGTGCAAATTTTTTACTACAAATGTACTTTTTAACTGCCTCATCCTTCAGTAACAACCTCTGATCAAAGCTCTTTTCAAATTCTGATATAACAGGTGTTGCTGCAATGTAAATGTGACCAGATATGTGTTCATAATGGGTCGCACTTTATTTTAAGGTCCAATTTTCGCCATTAACAAGCCATTAACTATGACTTTTGCCTCAATAAAGTTAGTAAGGTAGTTGTTTAGGTATTGGGTAGGATTAGGGATGTAGAATATGGTAATGCAGAATATATGCTTTATACACAATAAACAGCCAATATGTTAATAATAGGCATGTCAATAAGCAACTAGTTAATAGTGAGAATTGGTCCCTGTACTAAAGTGTTACCTAATAATGTTTCAGAATTTCATATCGAGCTGTTTTTGCTGCTTAGTTTCTAATACTGGTCTTATTTCATTGGGGAATTCAGAACATTCATGGCACATGTTGTTTATCTCAGAACATCATGAAAATCTGAATCCTCATGATAGGAGTCAAGCATGATATGTGAAAATATTTGATCAGTTTAAAGCATTTAATTTAGTCAAAGTGGAGTAACTTTATTACACCTTTAAATTAGTGTAAACATTCCAATAATAATGTAGGTGGATGCTGTGATGTGGTACTTTTTTAATAAAATGTGTTGATCTGGTATAAAGTGAAGAGGCTTGTGTTAAATCTGCTGGCATTTATATGGCTGGATGTGATTCAGACACGGCTCAGGTGAGATGACTTAATTAATCTCTCCCATCTGCAGCACCACAAGCACACTGCAATAATCAGGCGGAATAAGCTGTATGCCATTTCTTATTAATGTGAATTTATTTCCTCATCATCCAAGGAAAGCCTAACAGCTAATATTCTAACAGTTTGTCTGGCTTTTTTATTAAACCCCCATGAGGCTTTATATTTTTTTGAATATGAACTGGCAGTGGCACTGGCACTTTGCCGTTACTACACAATTATAAGGCTTCACTGATGTTCATTAATAAGCTTTTATTCTGACAAAATATATTTTTAGAAGCAACATGTAAATCGCAAATATAAATTAAGGTTTCCTCATTTACTCATACACATTGTCACATGCACTGCAATGCACATATGATATTTACATTTGTGCGTCTCCAGTGGCATGATTTCTGTGGTGTGATGCATAGCCATTTTTATTTTTTATAAGATGAGGAATGGTGTTCTCATCAGTTTATGCATGAGTGTAAATGAGGATGTGTTGATTTCTACTGCGCTGAATGGGATTCATTTCCTCCCACAGCCAAAAGCCAATCAGAGAGCAGAGAGAATGCCATTCTATCCCCAAGGAATATTTGATTACTCAGAGGATGCTCTTTCACGAAAGGTCTGTCATCATTTACTCAGCCTTGTGTCATTCCAAACCTCTCTTTCTTCTGTGGAGCATAAAAGAAGGTATTTTGAAAAATATTTCAACTGTTGTTCAAAACAGCACCAGCCCCATTGACTTTCATTATGTGGAAAGAAAAAAAAAAAAATAAATCAAGATATATTTTGTGTTCCTACAGTTAAAATTATGATAAAGTACTTTACATGTGCATCAAAAAAATTACTTAAGACTTAATGATTTAAATTGTACATTATGAATACAAAACTAAAATATAAAACCTTTTGACAGTATTACAAGGCACACTTTAAAATAGTGTTTTAAAAAACAGTGAAAATGTACTCTCTGTACACTGTACACTTAAGTGGTCTTTTATTTCACTAATATGATATTATCTGAAAGTACAGATTGTACTTGTGCTTTTTCTTCCTTTTAGCAAGTGAATTTGTATGTGGCTGAAAATGAAATTTTCAGTGAAAAAGCTTTGTGCCTTTTTAAATGCTGGTTGCCAGCTAAAAACTGGAATATAAAAGTTAAGCGAAATCTTGATATTCATGGTGACGTTCTACTCTCTGTGTAACTGTGCCACAGGGAGATATTTTTGCATACTGTGAGATAGTAAATCACATTTAAAGGAAGTGAAAAGTGAGAAAATGACTTACCAGGTCATTGGTGTATCAGACCATTAACCTCACGTCAATTGCAGCTGTCAGAAAACTGTACCCTCTAAGCTCAGCCAAATTACATGGCAGCGGAGGACAAGAAGAAATCACACCAGGGCAGGAACACAGGGAAGAAGAAGATAAAGACTATAAAGGAAATTTGGGTTCTCCTGAGGCTAATGGAGTGTGTAGCTGCCAGACTGTCATTCTCAACTCCAAGTGCAGTTAATTCCAACATCTGTGTACAGGCTGAGATGAGAAATAACATAGTTCACCCAAAAATTAAAATATTCACCCTCATGTTGTTCCAAACCTGCATGATGTTTTTGGGGGGCAAAACACGAAGACATTTTTAAAAATGTCTCGGTGTTTGTTTGTTTTTTTCCATTAAAACACGAGAATGAAAACATTCTTCAGAATATCTCAACCAATGCTCATGAAAATACATGCCTCGATATACATTTCTGTAACACTATAATTACGTACCTTACTGCACGTTTCGCAGCAGTTTCAAAGTGAAATGTCCAGAGAGTGGTGCTAAAACACACGTTCAATACATGACCGTTTTTATTACGATGGCACAGGCACGTATTGCTGCATTTTTATTACGCTGCTTGAGGTATGTATTGCGACTGTTCAAAATTCAAATATCCGGGGAATGTCACTAAAGATTAATGCCTTATCATGTTGGAAATATCCCCTACACCAAACCCAACCCTAAACCTACCTGATAGTGTTAACAAATGCAAAAAGTGATATAAAACACATTTGTAGATGCAACTTTGCTATTTTAACTTACTTATTAAAATTTAAGCTCTTTTGCTGAACTGTAGTTTCACGGGATTCATACCAGAGCTCTTCATCACCCAAGTGCAACGCCGTATTGCGTGAGCTACCGAGAAAACCTACTGAATTAGAAAACTCATGCATATGAAGCTGTATATGTGACAACAACATTCAAAAGTATCCGTTTTCAAATCACGCAGGATGTTAAAATTGTTTTGAAGTCGTAACATAACATTCTGCAAGTAATTGTGTGAAAATTAGCCTTTATTAATGAAAGCTCTGTACCTATAAATCATACTTTGTGTGAAAAGTTTTACTGCCTCTAGTGTTCATTTCAGCTGGAAACTGCAATGATTCGTACATATAGGTACGTAATTACGGTGTTGCAGAAGTGTATATAGATGCACGTATTTCCAATGAGCCTAGTTTGGAATATCTTTTGTATTTCACAAAAGAAAGTCATAGTGGTTTGGAATGACATGAAGGTGGGTAAATGATGACAGAATTTTCCTTTTTGGGTAAACTCTTCTTTTAAATTCAAATGACTATTGTCATTTAAATGACATTTTCAGCTTTCTTTGCCTTCAGACTCTAACAAGTTAATATGTCACTGTGGATCATTCAAATTTATTCCCATGAACATTCTCTGTGATGTCATCCATGAATTACCAAGCAATACATATATAAAGTGTCATGAAGACTTGAATATGCCTGTGCTTCTATATAATTGGGCTATCAAAGTTAAAGGAATAGTTTGTCCAGAATTAAAAAATAATCCCATAACTTACTCATTCTCAAGCATATTTAAAAACAGCAGAAATGAACCAAAGCATAAATTCTGATCTCAGCATCTCTTTCTAATAAATAAATAAATCAATAAATGAATGGATGGTTACCAGCATTCTTCAAAACATCTTCTTTTAGATTCCACAGAAAGAAAGAAAAAGAAAGAAATATTAATTAATATTAATTAAAAATCAAATTTAGCTGACACTTCTGAAAAAAAAAATATTATTAAAGGTCAGTAATCTGATACACCATTATTGTGAAGGCCACTGGATATCTGCTGCAACAAATAACAGCTTTGATGTTGTTGTTTTTTTAATAATTATTTCCTTAAAACAATGGCAAAATATTTAAAGTATATCTCATTGTATTAGCCTAAGAAATACTCATGAATCATTTAATTTATGGTTACCCTAAACATAAACCCTTAGTAAGAAAGAAACGGATGGGTGAGGTTTCCTCTCTTGTCCGGTGTGGGAGGGGAATGCTATCAGTGTGGCGCAAAGGGAATTCATGCTATTCTCTCTTCTGAGAAGATATGTTTGCATTTCAGTGATACTGGGCTGAGGCTGGCATCTCATGAAACACAACTGCCTGCGTTTCTGATTGGATAAGCCTAAGATGTGAAATCTTTTCCCAATCACCTCCACAGTTCCCATGGTGACGGGGTCCCTGTGGGTTCCAGGTGAAACTGATATAAATAATGTGGCCTCTTTTAGTTTCTTTGGTGATTCCTATATGCAACAGGTTTAGAAACAAACATCTGACTCATTATGCATTAAAAATGGGAATTTTGAACCAAATTTTAATGCATGCATGAAACTGACACATTCTGCTGGCATAAGAAGTATGGAAGACCTCCATCTGCTGAATTTGTTTGCAATGAATTGGTTTAGCAGCCACTGGATGTTGCAAATACTGGTGATGTAACATTTTTTGAGATTCAGGAGAGATCATAATGTCATATATAGGAAATATCAGGCTATCCTGAGATGAATGAAGTGTGCCATTTAACTGCTTAATGTCAACCGCATGCAGTAGAGTTTGTGCGATGGCTGTCAGATTGTCATCTTCAGTTTGTCAGTTCTGCTCTAAACTTTGCTAGTTTGCTGCTGTACATTTCATTCTGCCTGCAGGCATTATATAAGCAACTTCAGGGCTGAAAATGCTAACTGCAAAACTTTTTTATACCTAAAATGCCCCTAGAATGACATATAATTACATGTTAACTGAGAGTCTGAGTCATGTTGATAAAATTGATTTGAACAAGAACCACACACAGCACAAGTGAAAGCACTTTTCTGAGTGTTTGTCCAAAGATTCACCATCGTTGCCACTTTTTTTTATATATATAAAACTGACTGAAATATTGGACCTTCTTCTTTTAAAGGGATAGTTCACCCAAAAATGAACATTGTCATGTTTTACTCTGCCTCATGTTGTTCAAAACCTTTTGGGAACACAAAAGGGAAAATTTTTTACAAATGTCTGTGTTGAAACTAATCATTTCCGTGTCCCGTTAAAAGGAGTGTCATTTTTCCATTTCTACAATATCTGCTATGTCATGGGTTTGGGAAGTCCAAAATGTTAAAAGCTGGGATGTTTTCTTGCCCCGTCAGCATAGTCAGCAATTTTCAGTCCTCAGAAATCCCTGTTGATTCAGGACAGGCTATATTTTCATGAAAAACATAGCTAAGCTGATACTGGCAAAAGTCTGTGTTTGTCTTGCAGGGAAACTCACATTCATCACATTGATTAGAATATCTGATTATGATTATGGCACCAGCTTATTAACCTGTAGGTTTTGAGACCCCCTCTAAAAAAGGTGAAATATACTATAAGCAATTGCTATTGTTAGTCTTTTCCAATAATAATCTCAATGGAAAAAAGAAAAGGCTACCAAGGCTGTTCCAAAAACAACAAAACAGCAGCATCAACTACCATAAAAGTAGTGCATATGACTTATGTGCTATATTTGAAGTGTTCTGAAGTCAGACTGACTGAAATTTAAGTCACTGACACACTCCATTTGATTATGATGTAGCCTTTGTGTAATTTTTGAATCTGAATCACTTCAGGGAAGATTATCAGTGAATAAAATGTGTGCTCCACTGATAAACAACAGCTTACAGGTTTGGAGCAACATGAGAAGGACTAAATAATCTCACAGTTATTTTAAAGCGAAATTTTCTTTAATTATACAGAACTACACTACGCTTTCTGCAGCAATGCCATAGAAGAACCATTTTGGGTTTCCCAAAGAACCTTAAAGTAAATAGTTTGTAAACGTACCGATGTTTTTCTTAGTGTGAAGAACAATTTAATTATCTAAAGAAAGCTTTTACACTATAAATAACCTTTTGTGCAATAAAATAGTTCGGTAGATGTTGAAGGTTCTTCATGAATCCATAAGTTGCTTTTCCAGTGGTTCCAGTTATGTGTCCAACTGAGCTTGGTTTGACACAGCACAAATACAAACCGTTCTTAGTTCAGAATTTCAGCTAGTTGGCTAACCATGCGGACAGATTGCATGTAGTAACATCGCCACTCAGGATTGGTCACGTGTTTGTTGTCTGGCTACTAGTTTCTCTTTGCAGCTGGCTAACCCTGCTATTTGAGCGAAGTAAACAGAAATATCTGATTATCCTCCATAACGCAGTCGCTATTTATATCTCACACCATATGTAAATCAGCCCCACAGTTGAAAACGAAACCATATCTGCATATACTGACTGGGCTGGATTGACATGGAGTGGAACAGTTAAGCACCGAGAACAGTTTGGACTGACGATGGAAAAGCAGCTATTGATGCCAATAAAGAACCGTTATTTTGAAGTGTTTCTGAAGCATTCTTCTGAAGCATCTCGTTTGGGTTTGTTTGGGTCTGTGTGTTTTTCTAAATAAGAAGGTTTTTCTGTACGCAGAAGCAAGGAAGCAAGACGAGGAGTTGTTATTATAGATCTTCACAGTCAGCGCTGAACTAATGCAGTTTCTCAGAATCTCATCCCCCTTTGAGTTATAAACAGATCTCAGGACTCTCATGTTCATACAATATATAAGAGTGATGTGGCTTATTGCAAATAAGCTCAGCTTGTTGACCACAATGGGGGGTTTGAGCAATGACACAAATTGTTCAATAGTATTGTGAAATACTGTATAATGGTTTCGATATGCCTTGCATTTCCTCTACAAAAATGAAATGTTTGCATTGTGCGTTAACCTGCGTTAACCTCTGAGTAATTTATAATGATGTTACTAATACATTTGCTCTGAATGATTCCTAGGGTATGAATGGTGCTTGTTAGTTACATTTGGTGGACTTATGAACTGATAATTAACTTCACTTCTTCATCAGTTAGATTGTGATGATGGTCTTCACGTGAGCTGTCAGGAAGAACCAAATTATTCTGCACATGTTGACGCTGTTTATTTCTCTACTTATGGAAATGCGGTGTATCTGTCAGTCAAATATGATACTTTTTTGTTTATATTATCATATTCTGATGTTTTAATATCAGAGATTAAACTGTTATCAGATATATTGTGTGTGTGTGTGTGTGTGTGTATATATTATATATATTATATTTAGTATTTCATTGTTTTTCATTGTGTTTTCTTTAGAAAAAACATGCAAACTAAACATTTTGCAGAAAAATATAGACTGATACATGTTTGCTTAATTTCAATTATTATAGTAATAAATGAATACAATATTTTCTTTATTTGATATGAATACAATAAAGCCATTTCACAAAACAGTAGTTAAAAGGGAAATGTAAATGCCCATAAAAAATCATTTTAATATTATTACTTAAATGAATCTAATAGTTAATATAGTAGTAATGCTTGATTTAATACAGATACACTGAAGTATACTACCATAATTTAGTAATGATGAATAATTATACTAAATCATTTTGATGTGGCTGACTCTGTCAGCATTTAATCTGCACTGCAGGATGACATTGTCATTTTTTCTTTCTTTCTTTTTCTTTTTCTTTTTTTCTTTCTTGCTTTCTTTTTTCTTTCTTTATTCCTTCATTTCTTTCTTTCTTCCTTCCTCCCTTTCTTTCTTCCAAAGGTAAATTTGCCTCCCAAGTGAGAACAACAGTTTAGCACGTTGAGTTTTGTGCTGAACAGCAGGGCTCCATATGCGCTGATAGTGGATGTGTATGTGGCAGAGAATGACTCAATGTCAGTCTTACTGAGAACAACCTGTTAGGCTGGTTGGAAATTCGGATCCCTCATTTTTTTAGAGATTTGTTAAACACTAAACACTAAAGCACTGTGGGAGGGAAAGAAGGAAGTTGCAGGTACAAATGTGGAGAAATTTCTGCAGGAAGCTTGTAATTACTTGGATTTGCGGAAGTATAAATTAAGCTCTGACTGTGAGTAACCCTCAGTGAAGTTCATTTTAAAGGTGCAAGAAATGACAGCAGTGTGAAGAATGACTCAGGAAATGCTGTTTGGGATCCTCTTGTATCTTCAGTGATTTCTTCCACTTGTTGCTATGGTGAAGCGACCTTCATTAGGCTGTTTGAAGGGAGAAGAAAGTAGCATCTCTGATGAATACAGAATGTTATTATTAGCGCTGTTAACTAGCTCATTACCCTGTGACAGGATGATATAAGCTTCACAAAAACATGATACATCATGTCTGTAGCCTTCGGTCAGATTGAGGGGGAGGTGAAGTGTTTGATTTCACATCAACATTTAAGCATTTGGAACTGGCCAGGCATTCATGCTTTCAAAATTTCTTAACACCTTTTGCCTTACATCATTACTAATCAGAATGTCTCTGCCCACTTTCAAATACATATCTATGGAAGCCTATATCCTATTTTGACATAAAACATAAATATGTTTGACGTCATAATCGTGGCTTTTTTATCTCATAATTATTATGACTTACTATGGCACAATTTCAGCATTTTTTTAATCTCATGATTATGACTGTTTTTTTTTTTTACTTTGACTTATAGTCATAATTTTTATTTTTTTATCATAATGACTTTTTATCTCATAATTTTGACTAACTATGGCACAATGTACATTTTTAATCTCACAATTATGAATTAATTTGTATACATTTAGTGGCATAATTGTGGCTTTTATGTAACACTTTTATGTTTTGGACTTTTTATATAATTATGTCATAATTTTACTTGTTATATCTTAATTATGACTTAGTCATCTCAGAATTTCAACTTTTTATGCCATAATTTTAACTTTTCATATAATTATGACTTAATATGTCATAATTTCGACTTTTTATGTCTTAATTATGATTTAGTATCTCATAATTTTGACTTTTTATGTCACAGTTATGATTCATGAAAAATCTATTATGATTTAGCAATGCATTTTCTCCCAGGTACCAGACCACATTATGATATTGATTTTGTATCTTAGAAACCTGATTGCATTAACCATTTACCAAATACAGGTGCATCTCAATAAATTAGTATGTCTGTTTGCATATCAGCAACTTGGTTTGTCCAGTTGCAGTGAGGCAATAAGCAGGAAAAATGATAGATTCTATTATTCCTAAATTTTATAAGAATAAAATGTGTGTGTGTCCTTGAAGAATCACAATATGAGGAAAGACAGGCTGAAGTTTTTAACATACGATTAGGGTGTTTACATAAATGTTTTACAGGCACAACAGCAAAAAAAAAAAAAAAAAAGGCTTGTTTCTAGAGGTAGTTGATATCAAGTAGTAGTGTATATATGTTTTTAAAAGAGGTCCCTATGCTCCCCAAAGCACTTACTGATCATTTATTTGATCAAAAACACATAATGTATGATTATGAATAAAGTAATATTGTAGAACAGTATTCCAATTTTCTATTTTATTATGAATAGAAATGAAAGCATTTGAAACAAAAATAAATAAATGTGACATTATAAACATCTTTATTGTCACTTTAGATCAATTTAATGTGTCCTTGCCGAATAAAAGTATTAATTTCTTAATTAAATCTTACTCACCCTAATCTTTTGAATGGTAGTTACATCCAGAGTTGATAAAGACAAAGTGATAATGTCAGTTACATCAAATGTATATTAGATGTTTGCACAATATAAAATAGACCAACTCATGAACCATCTCAAATGAGTCATGAAACATTTCTGAAATGATTTATAGCCAGTTTCCTTTCCATTCTGCCAAAAATCAATAACCGGACCCGACAAACAAACCCCAGTGACTGGAAATGTCCTCAATATCTTGTTCGGTATCTGGCCTTAGTGCTGCAACAAACTTTGACTGATGTCATTTGAGGTCAATAATTACACAGCCCTGACGTACACACATTAGACATAAAAATAAGTATCACACACAAACAACAGACAAATTTAGAACCAAACTGCCATAATATTGTTTGTTTCCTTTGCCTTGGATCTCATATATGAGCAATTCCAGCGGAGCACTTTGATGACGAGCTCTGCTCTAACCTTTTTAAGTGTAACTGCAAAGCCAGAGAGCGATAATTGATTGTGGAGTTTTGAGTGAAGTTCATCCCTTCATAGCAAAAAACAGACTCATTTAATTAGCCATCTGTAATGCTTTGGTGGCGAGTCTCTTTGGTGTCTCCACATGGGGTTTGGATGTCATTTCTTAAAAGTCAGAGCCTTTTAACCCTGCTCTGAAATGACCACTGAACGAAAGCTGCGTGTGCTGACATTCAGGTCCCAGAGGTTAATTTACTAATTATTTTGATACACTGAATTTTGTTCTTGTCATGCTGTAATTGCAGAGCAAATATAATATGATATACCTACTTATGTTGCTGCTTAAACGTTTGTAAGATTAATGGTGGAGCATAACATGTGCCATAGAAAGTCTCCAGAGGTATGTATTTCTTTTCTGAATTTATGAGCATCGTAACTTTTGTTATCTAAACGGCTATTTTCAGACTAATTTGTCTAAAGGGGCACATTAGATATTAGAGTACTTCTGCAGTGAATATGGGCAACAGGATGCCATGCTCCATGGCTTCTGTTTTAAATATATAATAAATTATATGTAAATTATTACAAATTATTTTTAATATAAATTAGAATTACTTATTTTGAGTACCCAATCTCCTGTGTTTGCATAAGTATGGATTTAAGTAAATGAAACACAATATTTAACTCTCAAGTGAGGTTCATTAATAATCAGTGACTGGCTGTGTGAATGGACTGAAACGGAACTGAATCAAATTGTACTGCAATTTTGAACTGCATTGATTTTAGATAAATTTAGTCACATTGATGTGATTATTTATTTATTTATTCATTCGTTCAAGATTGCGTTGAATTGTACTGAATTTGCGTCCACAATGCAATATTTACAATGCGTATACAAATGCTCATGTTCAGTTCATGTACATTTTAATAAGGAATGACATTTATTTAGCTGTTTTGCTCAACCAAGGCTCTTTCAAAAATACGTGACTCTGCCTACATTTATGCAAAAAGGTCCTTATTAACACATTTCACTGTAGTTTCCAGGTGAAACGAACAGTAGTGGCTGCAGTTAAACACCTTTTTCACACAAATTATGGTTACAGGGGCAGATTATTGCATGGCATACTTGCTTCAGCAAATGTGTTTTTATCTCATGTGCTTTTGTTTTAGGGTAGGGTTTAGTGTAAGTGGTATTTTAATTTCAAATACGAAAGGGCATCAACTTTTTAGTGGCATTTCATTTCTGAACTGTTGTGATTCAACAACACAAGTGACATAATAAAACGCTGCCACAGTCACATTTAAACACGCTCTTTAATGCCAGGCACTGGGCATTTTGCTTTGAAACTGCCATGAAACATTCTACAAACAGACATATTTTGCAATGACAGTGGACTGTTAGTAAACCTGCATCTGCAGTGGAGAAAAAAACATTGACTTATAGCACATCTTGTGAACATGTCACCTGAAAAATGCAGTGAAATATACCCTTATCAATGTATTTTTCGGTTTTACAGAAATGTAGAAGGAGTCATGCATTTCTAGTGAGCCTGGGTTGATTTTGTATAGTATTTTTACTGGTGATGTCAAAATATAAGTGCAGAACATGGCTTCAAACCCCTGCATAAAGTCTAGGAAGAAGTTACATAAATACATCTGACGTCCTGCAGATCTACTTTGGGAGACAGTAATGCTTTCTTAAGTCTAGATGGTCAAAAGAGTAGAGCGAACAGAAGTTTTAGTAGTCTGGAATAGTTTGGTCACACTGAATGATCAGCCATTTCATCTTAAGTATTAAGCTCAACCTCAGAGATGTATTTGACACTGTTGCAAGGAACCCCATACATATTTTCTAAGGCAGACCTTAGAAAGTGAATACCCTGCACTGATTTAGCACTCTGAAATGGGATTTCTCTCTCACTAAGCAGTATTGACACATGTGTTTCAGTTGCATTTGGCTATTATTTATTACTTTTTTTTTTTTTACTGTGAAACCAAACAAGAGAATGGCTACAATTACCATTAGGCTGACCTATATCAAAGACAGTTTTGGTGAGCTGCATGCAGGGTTGAATGCAAAACCCATTCAAGAGGAATAGTGAATAACTGGAAAGTGTAGTAGAAACCTAAGCACAGCTTCAATGAGAGTTCATTCTGACACTACTGCAATATATAAAATGCACAAATGATAATAAAAATTCAATGCATTATAGAATTTAATAATCTATCTATCTATCTATCTATCTGTTTAATTTTTTATAGCTATTATTTTAATTTTTATAACTATTATTTTATTTTTCTTCAAGATCTGTCATAACTTTTTAAAGTTTGCAAAAAAATGTAGATTGCACGTATTTCAAATGAGCCTGAGTAGACAAATTGATTTAGGTCTTAAGCATATTTTTGAAAATAATTATAAATAATTATAAATCATATTGGGTTAAATAGAATTGTGCCCCAATTTTAGATTTCATGATGTGAATTGGAAACAAATCAAATTGAATTGTTTCAAACCATTGTACTAACTTCTAGTGCATGCATAGGAATAAAGAAAAAAGCACAATGCTTGATCTAGTGCTTATGTGCTGGAAAAAACAAAAAAAAACATGCCATGTTTTCTTAACATGTACCACGGCAAGATACTATTATGTTATCTTGAAGTACCAGAGAAATACCATGGTATTTGAATATAGTAATAATCATTAACATGGTGCAGCCCCAGTACTTTTTTAAGGCAAAAAAATAAATGATGCTGTAACTCCATTCATCTAAATATAGAAAGAGATAGATAAAAATAGATTTAAGATAAACCAGTACTTTGCCTACACAGATCAATTTTGACATGCGGTCTTTGAGGCAGGAAAGGTCAAAAAACCCAATTCTAATAATCAACACCTTTCTATCCAATAACAATATGACAGGTACACAGTCTTCTGAAGCTCGAGGGACACTCCCACGCACTACCTGCTATGCCGTGGCCCGTTATAGTCTGTTGTCATGGAAACATTCAGACAGGTTGGAGGGGGTCGTCGCTTTGCCTCCCCATTTCTCAAGATTTTTTTTTTTTTTTTTTTGGTTTTGTTTAGTCACAGCGCATTACTTAGGCAAGGTTCCTGTGAAGTGTCTTATAAAGGTGTTTTGGTTCTCTGAATTTCAGTAGATCTGACGTACCGAGGTGTGTAGGGATATGTTCTGTTCTTATCCTTTTGCAATGTTTAGGAAGTGAAGGATATAGGAATAATGAGCCTGTGATGAAGCTTGCTTTCATTGATGAATCACACCATGGTTCCAAACGAATGAGTTTCTGCCCAAGCCTTAAATCGATTTGCTCCTGCTGTCTGTAATCTTGTTAACGTGACTGTGTTGGGCCACCTAAAACATCATACTGAAGCAAAATTCATTCTTTTGGCTTCATTCTTATATATTGTATTTTTGTAAAAGCACCAAAAAATAGTTTTTTTTGGATAAGTGCTTGCACAAAAATGATTTATATGCATTTTATTATTGAGAAAGAGCAGTGCTTAGTTACAAGGAACAACAGCATAGATAACACTAAACAGACATGTGAATACAACTGCAACTCTTATTCATTACCCCTGTTCCTTGATTAAATATTCATTCCTGACAGGACCTTGCTGAATATAATATATGTTAAAACAGCCTTATTATTACTTAGTGAAATCAAAAGCACATTTAAAATGAATCAGAACAGAACGATGTTTAATAAAGTGGAATGTATTTAGGGTCATGTACCCTCAATGCCTGACAATAGTGCTTTCTTGTTTATACAGCTTGATGCAGATCGAGATGAAGAGGAAGTCTTCTGTGACATCAGCATGACAGTCGACAACAAACTGTTCCCCACCAAAGAACCTGTGGCAGGTAAAGATATAGAATTACTACCTCATTACTTCTAAAAGAGCCATTAACGAAATCAACATGATTTTTGCCTCTTGCACACTTGAAGATCTGAATGAAATCAAAAATGAAAGTTTTATGGCGTTTAGTTCAGCTATTGCCTTCGAAGACATCTGTTTGTTAGTGTAGCCTACTCCTATAAGTGGACAAGATTTTTTTTTCTTCTTCTTCAGTTTTATACATACTTTTTTTGAATCAAATATCCTCTAGAATATTCCTTAGCCTTTGCTGGGAAATTTTTAATACCAGGAAAAACATTAGCTAGGATACATGTGTACATTATGTACATCAAATAAAAGGCATTGTAGCATCCAAACAGAATTAAAATGTATTGGTTGTATTTTAGTTTACGATATGTGCATTTATAGTGTAATTACAGTGTAATTACCTAAGAAAAGTACTGTAATATATAACTACATAAGCTCAGGGTTATTACATAAGCTCAGTTATTGTAATTAATATAATAAGTATGTAGTATGTAAATGCAGAACAGGACTGTAAAATAAAATGGTAAGTGGCAAAATTTGATCATTAATAATAATAACAACAATAATATTGTTACACAAATTCATATTCATATTAATAATCAAATAATAATATCAGGAATACATTCAATAACTTTGGCATAATAATGCATGATTAAATTACAATTTTCACAAAATATAAATAATATTCAAAGTGGTATCAAAACACTCCAACGCAGCCTCAGTTCTTCACGAAAGATGGATAAAAAGGTGCACAGGAAAAAAAAAAAAAATGGCATATTGATATACAACCCCACCAAATCATGGCCAAATCACAGAGATGTTATATTATCTAATATTATCACAGGACCTTGGTGTTTGGCAAAATATAGTAGGTCATTTGCGGGGGAATTTTTACTTTACAAATTACAGACATGGTCAATTCGCACAGGATTATGATCGCAGACAACCTCCACAATTATTACAAATGACTAGAGGTCACCGGGTAATAATCCCATGCAAATAGGGTGATGATAAATAGTATGTCAAATCCTACAGCAGACCTAATTTGGAATATTGTATTTTAGAGAAGGCATCTTAGTAGAACAAACGAGGCAAAGAAAACGCACACCTTATGAGGTGCAAGTTGAAGGAAAAAATATATGAATAAGTTGAGAGGAGAACAACTGCACACTCACTTAAGCATGTTTATTATCCAATGTTTCGGCTAATAGCCTTTGTCAAGGTATGAGAGAAGGCATCTTAGAAATAAATATTTAAACAAAAATGTCCAGGCCCAACTTTCTGTTTCAATAGGAAACATGTCAAAACAGGAAAGAAATGTGTGTTTATCAAACCATTTCACACTGCGGCTATGGCTTCAGCTGAGGTAGTCAGGATAAATTGGCTGAAGAAATGTAATTGATTGAATAGAAAATTAGTCTCCTGCTTTTTTACCAAGATTCAGAGGGAAACATAAGATGTCTACCATCAAAATCTCTAAATGTACTTTAGAAGCTGTTTTTTCTTCTGATATTTAGAGTAGCACAGCTCAAACTCAAATTGTCTGCACAACAAGTTTTTTTTTTTTTTTTTTTCTCAGAGTAGTGAAAAGGATTTATACTTCCCACAAATGAGTTTTCCAAGACCCTGGATTTAATTAATGATCCTGTCAAGATTTCTTCAGGCTGACAGGAAGCGCACATCACAGAACAATTGATCTCTTGCCACCGAACAACACCAAAGCATCCAGTACAAATTTGTTCTTCATACAAAGTTTTTTGCAAAGTCACTGCAAGAAAGTTTTCTGTATGAGCTGAAAGTAGACTTCCGTGGGTCTCCATGCGTTGCACTGCCATATCTTTGCTGGTTACCACTGTCGATTGTTTACAAGCGCTGGTTGCGCTGCAGAGCAAGAGATTAGAGGATGAATAAGGAGGTCGTGGATGAGAAAGGTCTGTGTGATAGTGCAGGCATTAATGCTGGTGTCAGTCTCTCTGGGCTCTGTAACTTTGAGGAAGTGGCAGAATGCCACATTGAGGTGAAGTGTTCCCTGGTGCTGCCTGGTGTGGCTGAGATCACCCAAAGGACACTGAGGGCTTGAATGAATTGTCCCAAATGGAGTTGGGGCATCAGAGAAGCCAGTTTGTCAGTGTTTTATTAAACTTTTGTCCTTCACTTGCTACTGATTTATTCATGTGAGTGTCAGGGCCTTGCAATCTCACACTGGAAACAGCAGTTGATATTATACATTATGTATCTACTGTAGCTTAGATAACACAGTCCATTTGAATTCATACAGTAATAACATATAAAATGCAATACACAACCAAAACAAATATGGTGATTTTATCATTTTTTAAGTGAAACTTTTTTGTATATCTGTTTTTTAACAGTGTACTTTGAACGGCATTGAAAAGAATGAGGAAATTATAATTTATTAGCAAACTGTGAACACACATAATAAATTATTATTAAATTGGGTCTAAAGGGCACAGTTATCCTAGATACAGTCATTAATTATTGTTATTATTATATTATATTTATTTATTGGTTGGTTTGTTGAAAATGTCAAATTGGAGAGCTTTCAGTGGTTTCAGATTTGTGATTAAACAGTTAGAAATTTAAAAGAATATAGAACTGTCATGTTAAATCACTTTTTTAAACAGTTGCTAGGACCCATTTCTCAATACAAAGGCCAGTTTTTCAAAACTCTTCACACACTGAGCACAACAGCAGTCTGTGTGGGTGAAACTGGGGATCATTTTCATTGCTTTGGCACAAAACACATTCAGTGACTACATACTGTACTTTTCTCACTTAGAAACAGCCACCACAAAACTCTATGTACCTACAGGCCAATTTGCACGTTTACATAACTTTTTTCAAAACTGTTAAAAACAATACAAAACTGAATAATACAGCAATTTGCTAGATTTCAACAGTAATACCATATGAAATCTAAAACAAAAATTAATAGTATCAAAACTTTGTTGAACACCTACTCAGTGTTAGTCTTTCAAATTCATTACCATCTTTAAAAAAGGTACAACTTTTGGACTGTAATGTGAACATGGACCACACAGCAGTGAATTCAAACAGTAGAAAAGCTGTTATGCTTGATTTGCAAATATGTTTTACAAAAGAAAACCTATCGTAACACTACCTGTTGTTAGTGCTTTTAGGTCATTGTTTCAAGTGTGTTTGTTGGTTAAAAATCTTTGCTAGTGTTATGGAAGAATGATTTGATTTTAGACACGTATGAAATGTTTTGATAGTTGAGCACAAACGAATGGAATAGAATGCAGTGGTCTCAAGATGTGATGTTCAAAGTGGAACTACTTTTAGATTTGCATCTTAAAAATGTTGCATTTATGATGTGAGATGCTGAAAAGCAACAGACTGCATGTGTAAATAGAACAACAAAAAATAATGGCACAGATGGGATGCAAAAACCTGTAGTGTGTGATCGGCCCAATCAAATTTGAGCATACTTTCTACTTATAAGTTCACTGCTTACACAGCCCAGCTGATCAAACACATGCAAAGCTCGTCAAACCTGAGTCAGAGTGTCTGACAGCACAGCCAGAGATAACAGCGCCTGAACACCTCTGAACCAGTCATGATCCTACCTGTCCTACCACCTTCTGGGAGATTTACTGTTCTATCAACTATAGCAGGTCTGTGTTAGATGAGCTGTGAGATGTTGAGCAGAAGCAGTTCATGGATACTTACAGGATGCACATGCCAAACTCTTTATAGAAAGAATACAGTTTATTAAAAATTTGTTATTTTGAATAAAATTTAAAATTTATTCAAAAATATCAATGCATTGTGCTTTCTTAAAAAATAATAATAAATAAAAATAAATTATATATATATATATATATATTGAGAGAGAGAGAGAGAGAGAGAGAGATGTCACGGTGCACACACGAGGGAGGACACAGGAACACGGAGACGAGGATATAACTCAAATAATAGTCTTTAATTAATCCAAACAAGACAGGGCAATACAAGGCAAGGCAGACTCAGACAGGAACACCAGGGAGTAACGAGTAGACCAGACAACACGAAACAGAACGGGCATGAACTAATATACACAAGATAATGAGACCCACAGCTGGACAGACTTAACTAATAATCACATGAAACAAGGACAGGAAACAAACCAAATAAGGACACAAGAGGCGGGAACACATGACACACACGACAGAGGATTGACATTAGACAGGTGCATCTCAAAAGATTAAAATATCGTGAAAAGATCATCTTATTTCAAAAAGTGAAACTTTCATATATTGTAGATTCATTACGTATAAAGTAAAACATTTCAAAAGTTTTTTTTTTGTTTTAATTTTGATGATTAGACCTTACAGCTCATGAAAGTCAAAAATCAAGTATCTCAGAATATTAGAATATTTCCTAAGATCAATCAAAAAAAGGATTTGCAAAACAGAGTAAAGTTCAAGTTCTTTAAAATATGTTCATTTATGCACTCAATACTTGGTCGGGGCTCCTTTAGCACAAACTCCAGCATCAGCGAGGTGTGGCATGGAAGCAATCAGCCTGTGGCACTGCTGAGGCACTACTGAGCCTTCAGCTCGTCTGTATGGTTGGATCGACTGTTTCTCATCTTTCTCTTGAAAATATCCCATAGATTCCATATGGGGTTCAGGTAAGGCATATTGGCTGGCCAATCAAACACAGTAATATCATGGTCAGTAAACCACTTGAAAGTGGTTTTGGCACTGTGGGCAGGTGCTAAAGTCCTGCTGGAAAAGGAAATCAGCATCTCCATATAATTTTGTCAGCAGATGGAAGCATAAAGTGCTCCAAAACCTCCTGGTAGACGGCTGCATTGACTTTGGACTTGATAAAACACAATGGACCAACACCAGCAGACGTCACGGCACCTCAAATAATCACTGACTTCGGAAACTTCACACTGGACTTCAAGCAGCTTGGATTCTGTGCCTCTCCAGTTTTCCTCCAGACCTTGATTTCCAACTGAAATGCAAAATTTACTTTTATCTGAAAAGAGGACTTTGGACCACCGAGCAACAGTCCAGTTCATTTTCTCCTTAGCCCAGGTAAGATGCTTCTGACCTTGTTTCTGTTTCAGAAGTGGCTTGGTAGCCCTTTTCCTGAAGACGTCTGAGCGTGGTGACTCTTGATGCACTGACTCCAGCTTCAGTCCACTCCTTGTGAAGCTCTCACAAGTGTTTGAATCAGCTTTGCTTGACAGTATTCAAGCTTGCGGTCATCCCTGTTGCTTGTGCACCTTTTTTTTCTTCCTTCCAGTCAACTTTGCATTTAATATGCTTTGATACAGCACTCTGTGAACAGCCACCCCTTTCAGTAATGACTTTCTGTGACTTACCCTCTTTGTGTAGTAGGGTGTCAACGATTGTCTTCTGGACCACTGCCAAGTCAGTAGTCTTCCCCTTTATTGTGGTTTCAAAGAACAAGAGACACCCGGAATTTATATTGTAGGGATGGTCATTTAATGAAACTCAAATATAAATATTCTAATATTTTGAGATACTGGATTTTTGACTTTCATGAGCTGTACGTAAGCTCTGAAACTTTTTTAAATGTTTTACTTTACATGTAATGAATCTAGAATATATGAAAGTTTCACTTTTTGAAATAAGTTACAAAAAAAAGAACTTTTTCACGCTATTCAAATTTTTTGAGATGCACCTATATATATATATATATATATATATATATATATATATATTGAGCAGTAGTGTATGTCCAATATTTTTGATACACATCTAAGCTCATAAAAAAAAAGAAAAGAAAAGATTTTTCATGGATACTGTCCATTTTGGTGGAGGCAACATTTTGCAGTACATTTAACACATTACACTGACAGTGCATAATTACAGTGGCAGTGTTAATAACATATCATCGTGCTTGTGGGCTTCTGTAGGAAACCAGGGCAACTTTTAATTTTATTGCATCAGAGGCTGATGAGGCTCGGTCAGGCTTTAGCCGTTGGCTTTATGGACCGGGTTTGCGGTGTTTGCCAATCAAATCAAGCAGGGGTTAATTACACCAAACTGCTGCTAATGATTCTAGTGTCATTATCCATTTCATGCTGACTGATCTGAGGCCTCTTTTTTCAAAAGTCACTGGACAGTGATTTGAAGACAAACTGTTCTATGGATTGTCATCGAACTGTGATATTATTAAAAGTCCAGTGGTAATCCATTTGAATGCTTCAAATCAAACCGTCCCTCAGATATGTCACGGTGTGCATTTGGATTGCTCGGATTGCTCTATAGCTCAAGATTTCTGGTGTAAAATTGTGTTCACTTAATATGCAGGATTGGATATGAACATGCACTACAATTGGAAAGTTTGAGTTCAGATTTTATGTATTTGAAAAAAGAGTCTTCACCATGTTTCTTCACCAAGGCTTATTAAATAGTTGTGCCACTTAATGAAGTGTGAGGAGAACAGAAAGTTTGAACAGAATTTATTTAAAATAAAAACATTTATTTTACGAATTTGCTAAGGTCTTTACTGACATTTTGTATAAAAGGTGAATAGAAGTATCAACTTCTTTTTTTAAAAAAAAAGTACCTACCAGTGTTGCTATCGTTAACTTAGATTAAACTAGTAAAAATCATTTATGGTAACTGAAAAAAATATAAATTCAATTCAATTCAATTCAATTAAAGCATTACATGAAAAACTTAATCCTGAAACCTGAATGAAATAGAAATTACTAAAACTAAAACAAATAATTAAATCTATATAGAAATATAAAAAATAAAATAATAGTATGACAAAATCACATAACAGAATAACAGAATTACTAAATCTTAAGCTAAATTAAGCTATAATTAAAATAAAAACTGAAAATATAAAAATAAAATCTAATTTAAAATATTAATAAATACACTTATAGGATATAAGTAACACTAACACACAAACACATGCACAGACATACACTTTTCCCTTTTATAATCAAAATATTTCTAATTCTGTCAATCTTTTATAATAGACCTATAACCAACAACAAACAGTTCTGTTGTGCCATAAGTTTGCAGGAAATGACATCAGCAACATTTCTTGCAAAATAAGTTATTATCCTTAATCATTAGTTATCATATATTTCACCCTCTCATGTAGACTAACTCCCAGTCCCTCACTGAGATGTTTTTCTTGTCATCAAGTTTGATTATTGCCATAATGGTGGCTGAGCTGGACCAGAGCATATTTCTTTGTCTGTTGCCCTTTTATAGAAATACTTCAGGCATGTTCATTTATTAACAGTGGCAGAGTTCAAAAGGTACTGCATCACAGGAATGACCCTGCCGCCCACTCGCACAATCCCTCAAATGCTCCTCCAATAACGCCACGTCTGCATCAACAAATAGATTTCAGTGACTCACAATCCTACTGGGGCAAGAAATGTTCCATTACTTCCTGTGGTCTCAGGTGCAAAGTCTCTGCCTTAATACATAATCTCACCACATCTACTTCATAGAACGAAGAACAGTTCGTCAGACAGCTGCTCTTCCCATAAGACTCATTCAGATGACTTCACGGAGGGAAAACAGTATGAAAAAGGGTCGGCTGAAACAGCCTGTTCTTTTTGTAAGAAAAGATGCTGTCACTTTTGGTTTAGCGCTGGAAGACAGAGAATGGAGGTGTCAGGGGATGCTAGAGCGCAGCGTCTATTATAAAGGCGACCGGTGTCAAAAGGCATCAGCCTCTTCCAGCCTACGGTAGTGCAGCGCTGAGCTGAATCAGAACTCACAACAGATGCTTTCATGGGAAACTTTGTACCACATGACTGAGGCCAGACCTCTGTGATGAAGGCTTCACGTCAAAATCACTGGACTGTCAGAATTTCTATGAAATATTTCTTGCAGTTGAGACCTGTTTTCCTCTGGACAGCTGCTATGTCAGTGAAACGTCAGAAATATTATTGTCAAGATGTGTTACGTTATTTAAAAATGGACAAATGTCTATAGATTGTATGAAAAAGAGAAGAAAAAAAACATTAAAAGTTGAAAACACTTGGACATGATCAGTTTTAGAAATAAATGAAACCAACAGGAATAGCAAATTCCATTTCCATTTTTAACCTTCCTAAAAACCTGTTTTATGCTCTTGAATACATAACCATCATTTTGTGATTTTATCCAACCTGGTCTCATGATGAAAACATCTGGGAATTTTTTCGCAAGACGCAAAATACGTACTGCCATGTACATTTCGTGACTTATTCGATGTGAAATGTCCACTGGGTGGCACTAAAGAGTTCTTTTAATTTTTTTGTTCTTTTGTTCTTTTTTTTCCCGGTACAAGTGAACATACATATGGTACATTTAATGTAATGTTGGTTTTGTAGGTGTCACCGCAGTCCTGACTTGAAATGTCCCTTGAGTGGCGCTGTAACTCTAATGATCTATGATGTTTTACAATAACGTACCATCTGCACTACACCTAAACCTACCCGATAGTATGAATAAAAGCGAATTTGACGTAAAAACGCAATCGCAAGCATGCCGTTTTAGCTTGTTTTTCAATCTCTCATCTTTCAGCTCTTTCATCGTGAGTCAAGTTTTTGACAAGATTCGTACCCAAGGATTCCGCATCCTAAGTCCAATTCCGTGCCGGCTGAGCTGCAAGCTTGTTACATCTGGAGAGCGAAACATATGGAGCTGTAATCATAACTGTGTACGAAAACGATTACAAGTGCTCGCTGTTTTACCGCCTCTAGTGTTCATTTCAGTTGGAAAATGCAGTAATATGTACTTATTGGTACATATTTCACGTCTTGTGAAAAAATTCCCAGAGGTACGTTTTCGTCATGAGACCAGATAGATTTTATCACAGTAAAAGCATCTTTTCAAGTTGTATTTTAAAATATATCAGATTTACAAAATATATTACAGGCTATAATTCCAAGTAACAAGTACTCTATTAACAACATAGCGAAAAACATTTCTCATGGAATATGCTGTTTTATTTAAAATTACCAAGGGCTGTTTTATATTGATGTTTCAGTATCTGAAGCTTTGTTTCCTTTCAATTTATGGTCTCAGTTGTTTGTTCCAATTCAGATGTTATGTTTACTGATCCCAAATCTAGGAGTAGAGATGTCATTGTATTGCTTGGCAACTGCACACAGCCTACAATTCAGCTAATGATCTATATCACATGTAGGAAAAAAAGAATTATTTGATTTATGGAGTGTTTATGGAGCTTTTCTCAGAACTTCACTTTTCTGAGTCATTTTTCCAATTAACTTTAACCAGTTGTGTTCAAGGTGATTTTTAGTGGATATTTAAAGTTTCATTTCACACAGGTTTACTTAATCACATGAAATGTGAACATGATCCACTAAGGTTTGACAAGCAGAAGGTGTCCAAATACCTTTGTCTTTTTTTAATCAGTTTTCAAGTTTAAAAAGACATGTTTTCTTTAATTCATTTCTGTGTAATGAATGACATTAATGAATGACACACTGGGGGAAAAAATAGTGTAGAAACAGTTTTGCTCAGTAACTGCTAGTAAATTTCTGAATTCTGAAACAGCAAGTAAAACATTGAATTTAATGTGAAATTTTGAAAAAAAAAAAAAAAAAAAAAAGTTTAACTGAAACTGAAATAGCAATTGTATTTGCAAACTTCAAAAAAACTATTTTACGGTACATTTTTTGTCCAAATACTGTGATGTAAAGCAACATGTGTTTCAGCATGATTTTCTAAGCTAGGCTTTTCTTTACTAAGTACGGCGACAAAAAAGGTTGCCAATTAATGAAATAAAAACATTACGTCAAAGAGAATCATTGCAAGTATGGCCGTCTCTACTTTGAAAATATCTAAGCAACTCTGTAGACATCCAGCAGCAAGTTCAATAGCAGTTTCAATATCTATTCCTTTGCTCTACTCGTGCCACAGATGAATGACTAATGAACACATGGGAAACCTTTGTGACACTGAAACCTTTGTGATTGTTGCCTACGCTACTGAAAGGACTCCAGGGTTCCTTCTGCAATTACTGGTACAGAACAATAAAGAACCGTCAGTGTACAGCAGCACTTAATTTCAATGACGGACAGTAGTTTGGAGGAACAAGAGTGTCTTTATTTTCACACAAGGCTTTGCTGTAATTGCTGTATTTTCCTCTTTGAATCACAGACCTAAATTATATGCTTTTTTTTCAATGTCTTTTCTTACAGATTTATTGTATATTTGCTTCTCTCTGTAGGACCCAGTGAGCTCGACCTTAGTCTGCTAGCAGACAGCAGCAGCCTGGCAGATGTTCCCACCAAGTTTGATGAACAGGTATGAAAATGTCTATGTTTCCAGAGAAGAGTCCTCTGCACAATCTGACTCTGCTGCAGCCTAGATTTAAACTGCTGGTTTTGTCTGGCCAGAGGAGAATGACACACTATTTCCCCATTTAAATACTGTAAAGCTGCTTTGACACAATTTGCATTGTAAAAAGTGCTATACAAATAATGGTGATTGATTGATTGATTGATTTACTTTTTTGAAATCCACATATATATTGGCCTTTCGTCGAGCACTTCTTTCTTTGATTTTCTTTGCTGGCTGCACTTAAAAAATGGTGTACATGATTTTATCGAAGAATTTTCAAAGATTATTGGAGTAGCCTACATTTTACAAGAAAATACGAGAACAATACAAAAAAGATCTTTTCACTGGTCATTTCTAAATGCAAAGTGTGGTGTTACTTTGCAATAAGGCTCCATTTGTTAACATTAGTTAACCACAGTATAGTTAACATGAGCTAACATGAAGTGAATTGATGCATTTGTGTCGTATGCACGTTCAAAAGAGTAGCATTCCAGCAGATGACATAGGTTGTAGGCGTAGCATAAACTCAGGTGAAAAGTGATGAATGTGAAACAGCAGAGGAGAAAGCAAAACAAAACACTGGTCATGAATTAGAAGTACACAACGAGGATTTGTAAAGGAAAATGTTGGAGGATTTTGATGTAAGCCAAGAGGAGGCTGGTTTTCCTTTGCTGTAAACGAAACTTGGTTCTCACGAGAATAGCATATTCTCACCAGAACTTATGCTACACCTATGTCCTACGTCATCTGCTGGAACGCCACTCTCTCCTGAACACGCGTTCAACAGTTAGCGAAACTAGAGATTACAGTTTATAAAGTTTTAAATCTAGATATTTTTCATACAAAAACGCATTGCTTCACTTGAGAAGGCCTTTATTAACCTCCCTGCGGTGGTGTGGCACACTTTTTATGATAGCTGGACATGCTTTTTTGGGCTTCAAAATCTATTGATCTATTAATTCAAAGTCTATTCACTGTCATTATACTGTAAAGCTTAGAAGAGCCTGGACATTTTTTTATATAACTCCAATTGTATTCGTCTGAAAGAAGAAAGTCATATACACCTAGGATGGCTTGAAGGTGAATAAATCATGTGGTAATTTTCATTTTTGGGAGAACTATCCCTTTAATGTATTGTAAAGTTTCACCAAAATTGTTTCTACACCATTTTTTTTTTCAGTGTAGGATTTACAGTTTTCACTCCGAAATTGCTAGTAAATGTCATAAATACAAAGAAATGGCAAGTAGCACATTGAATTAAACATGAAGTAGAAAGACTGAAATCTTTTTTTACAGTGTACTACAAATTCTTAATCCAGTAAAACACAATGGTTTGATAGGATCTCGGCTGTTATTGTGAAATCACAATAGCATTTAGAGCATCATTAGCATGTCAGAAAATGTCCCATCTGTCTCGTCTCTTTATTTCATTATGAAGTTATTGGAATCTCAGATTAGGCTCGGATGAAACTGCTGAAGGGCTATTATAGGCAGACTGAGCGAGTGCGAGATGCTGTATTTAATGGAAATGCTTGCTGAGTGACAGTCCTGCATTAGCCTCGATCTGGATGAAGCTTAAGCCAAAGTCCTTGACTTTCATTAGTATGCTATTTGAACTATTTTCGGAATAGTCTTTTAAAGAAAAGCCACAGTAGAATGGCCTGTATATTTGTTGGGTATTTCAATAGCTCAAACTAATTATCGCATTAATAACTGGTACATAGTCGCTGACCTTCAATAATATGGAAATGTAATCAATGTTTCTGAGTCATTGAGTGTGTATGATATAATGAGACAGCTCTATAGCTCGATGTGTATATTTAGGGATTGTTTCAGATCATCTGTTTTCTCAAGGTCAGGGAGAATGTGCTATAGAGTGGAATTTTATGTAATCCCCATTCGGATACTGTCTCCGAAACAGCTTGTAAAGAGAGGTTATTTTAGTAGTATCCCATATAGAGCTTAATACATGCATGTTCTTTGATCTTATGTGATGTAAAACATACAGTACCTAATAGACTCCAGGGTTATTATAGTTAACTAAAAGCATTAAAGAAAGTCTAATTAAATAAATGATATAAATACCATATAATATAATAAATAAAATAATATATAAAATACATTTCAGCTAGTTGTCAACTTGTGGTCTCTAGACTCTAGACAGCCTTAACTATATAGTAACACTTGAATTGTAAAACGGGGCAAAATTCTGGGTGAGAAGCTCTACTGCACTTACAAGTATTGCACATACAACGCATACATACATGTCAAGTTCAATAGCAAATTTATTCACTTTACAGTTCCATATGAACGTCCAGACTGACCCTTTCCATACTATATAAAAATGTACTCCATGGGTGTTTCTGGAACTATGGACATTTGGCTTCATTTTTACCTTGTAGAAAAAAAACTCTTAAATGGATAATTCACCCAAAATTGAAAATTCTGTCGTAATTTACTCACTCTCATGTTGTTTCAATGATTTTGTTTCTTTTATAGAACATAATAAATATCTAAAAATGCCTCATTGGTTTTTAATGTCCATAAATTAAAGTCAAAGATAACCAAAAATGTTAGTTACCACCTCTTTTCAAAATGTATTTTTGTGTGTGGTCCATATATAGATGCCTCACAAGAGAATTCTGTACTTTTCCCTGCACAAAATGTTTTTTTTTCTGAAATAAAAATATCATTTTACTTATCTCATGCATGCATATGTATAATTTCAAGCCTGTTCTTTGATATGTGAAAAGCTCTTCTCATGGTCCTTGATAAATTTTGGACACATAAACTAAATTTTTTTGGGTAAACTAAATTTTACAGTTTGGATCTGTCATCATTGTTATTTTTAGGGATGCACTGATACTGAGCTCCTGTACTCGTACTTGTACTTGTTAAAAAGCCCTGATACCAAACAGCGATACCACACAGCATGTGATAAGTGCCGTATTCAGACAAAGAAACACCGACAAAAGAACAACATACGGCAGAATGGAGTTATTAGAGATTAAGGATCTACGAAGTATATGTATGCAATTAATACAGTGTTAAACCTTCAGTATTAATGCCTATATAGCTGATGTGCGCGAGCAGATAAGCAAAGCACGCTGAGTGGATTGAGTGCACGACAGCGCAGATGCACGAGCTTGTCGAGTGGATATACCTTTCTCACAGACATCACTGGAAGGTTTGTAGTTCGGTCGGGTATGTCAAAAACAAGTAAGTAAAACAATGCACAAGTTACTTAACGGTAGGGAGAGAGAGAGAGAGAGAGCGCACTTCTGTTACGTGATCTTTATTGATGTTTGCTCACTTAGCAAACACATCATTTGAATTAAAACTAAATCGTAAATATAAAACAAAATTTATAGGGGCATTCACTTTAAACAACATTTTTCAACCTATACGCCTATACAACTTTGTGGCGAAAGTGAAATTTTGCCACAAATATATATATATATATATATATATATATATATACACACAGTAGAAGATCAGAACACTATATTCAGCTTTATAGACTGATGCACAACTCAAAATAAGCTCAAATCTATCAGTGCTCCTGCCATGGATTGTTTGGATTGCTTTTGCTCTCTTTTTGGGAGCATCTTGTTCTCTTCACTTGCTTTTTCCTTTCACCTCGTCTCCAACTACACATTCACACAAACACAAACACGCACACACACACACACACACACACACACACAAAAAAAACATAGAGACGTGTTATCTTCTATTCAGAGGGTTCTCGCTATCTACCAACAGATATGGCAGGGCTACATGAAAGCGGCCAACCAATTAGAACCTCCCTGTTGCGACATGTCTGTCAAACTAAATTCCTGAAACTGTTGCTTCTCTGTGCATTTCCATGGTGAGGCTGTCATGCATTCTCCATTATATTTGGTTAAAATCGTGTCTGCATGAGACAAAAGCAATCGTTAAGGCTCCTTCGTGGAGGATGATGTGAAGAGTGTTTATGGATGTGGATCAACCCACATTCCCACCATGACCCTTTCATCTGTGTCCATCAGCGGCGCTGCTGACAGCAAACTCTCTGTGCCGTCGGCATCACACAGGGAAAAACACTTCTGTAGATGAGAACAGATCTCAGAGCAGTCTTCAGCTCAGTGTGCGACGTGTTCAGCAGGTTCTTGGCTCCGGCCACGCTGGCTTGGTTCTGTACTGTGACTGTTTGCCAGCCACTTGGATTAAGACGTCCATCTACAGTGCAGAAAAGCTTCAGTACAAATCAAAATATTTATGTCCTCATTTTTGTTCTATACCTTCATGTTTTTAGCAACCCATGACATTTTACTGACATACAAACGGATGATAAATTAAAAGAAAATAAACCGTCTTGCCAAGTGAGTTACTGAGTCAACATGTGCCTATCGATTCTACAAGTCTCTGGAACTCTGCTGGGATGGTTTTGATGATGGTGGTGGACAGAAATGTTTAGCATTGGGGAAAGTTACTGCATTACAATTTTGCATTACTCCATAAAAAAAGCAACTAATTGTGTTACTTGGTTACTCTTTATAGAGAGTAATGATGTTAGTTTTGTGTTACTTTTTGTCAAATGTGTTGGGCTTGCTTATTTGTTTTTTAATTACAAAAAAAGGTAGGGTAGAGTGGGGGAAAACGCCTCCCTACTGTTTTTCCCAAAATAACCACGATAAAATCAAGATAAATTTGTATTGTAACTATGGACTACGTTGACAAGAGTGATGTAGAAGTTTTCACCATGAAGCTTACACTGGTGATGTACCAGAGAGAAAACAGATTTCACAGTAAATGATCTAATTTTCAGCAGTAAGAAAAAAAAGTGTTTTAAAGCTTGTTGTTTTGTAAAACATCACAGTTATATATGATATGAGAACAATAAGGCCTGTAGATAGGGAGTGTGTGTTATTTAATAAAAATATAATTATATTTTCAGAATGACATAATTTTTTTCTCAAACATAGTCAGTGGGGTAAAACGCCCCCCACCTAGTGGGGTAAAACACCCCCAGGGGCAATGGGCAATTACAGTAGTTACTCTGTTCTGAACATCAAATCCTTTGTTTATCCATCAAATGTATTCTAACTAGTTGGTTGAATAAAAATATTTGGATTTTATATTTAAAAATTACCTCAAATTAGCATCAGGTAGCTAGCTAGCTAGCCAGTTAGCATCAGCTAACTAAATGTTTCAAACAGGCTATTATAATTTTGTAATTCATAATTATTGATTATATTCTTTTTAATTTTAAGCTAAAACTGCCTGTACTCTGACTTTGCTGTAAATGTCTAAAGCAAACTGCTTTGTCAGACTGGGGGTGGGGGCATTTTACTCCACCCATGGGGGCTTTTTGCCCCATAGGTGGGGTAAAACGCCCCATTTGGTACAAATTTAATTTTTGTTAAAAATCTAATAACTTGAAAACTCCGGACATTTTTCAGATTTGGTTTATAATTTATGCCATTGTCACTAAAACTATGATAACTTTTTCTGACACAATTAACTTTTTTTTTGTTTCACTGAAAAAACTGACTCCTTAAGGGGGACGTTTTCCCCCACTCTGCTCTGTATTTTTGGCAACTGTAAAGGCCCTTTCACACCAAAAGTGTAATTAATAAGCCTCAGGCTGAAGGAAGTGCATCCACCCCAGGAAAATCTAAGTAATCTGAGCAATCTGATTACTTAGCTGGTGTTAATTGTAATGCTTTACGCCTAACACTGGCAATGTCTAACACTTTGATCCACTTAAGTAGGACTTTTAAATAAAACTAAAGTTCAGAATGCTCTGACAAATATGTCATGTATTTAAATATATTTGTAATTACACATACTTTGAATTTAAGTAGTGAGTAATATTAATTAACGCAACCCGATCTCATGGAAATGCGTATCAGTAGCACGAGTTTATGTTTCGATTTGGCATACTATTTATACGCAGAAATGGACTTTGGCATGCATATGATACGCAATGGGTAGGATTAGGGTTGTGGGATAGATGCGTATCATATGTATGTGAAAACTGTGTATCATATGCACGTCAACAAATTGTGTATCATATGCACACAAAAACTGTGTATTATATGCACGTCAAGCACGTCCGTATCATATGCACACCAAAGTCAGTTTTTGGGTATCAATAGCACAAGTTTATGTTTCGATTTGGCGTACTATTTATATGCATTTTCATGAGACCGGGCTGATTAACTACATGTACTTACTGTAGGATTAGGGTTTGGCTTAGGGTTACTTACATGTAATTATGCATGAATGTGCAACAACACTCTTAAAAATAAAGGTTCCAAAAGGGGGTTTTCACAGCGATGCCATAGAAGAAGCAGTTTTGGTTCCCCAAAGAACCTTTCAGTGAACGGTTCTTAAAAAAAACATTTTGAAGAACATTTTAATAATCTAAAGAACCTTTTTCCACTGTAAAGAACCTTTTGTGGAATCAAAAGGTTCCATGGATGGTAAAGGTTCTTTGTGGAACCACTGATGCCAATAAAGAAACTTTATTTTTAAGAGTGAAGGACACCTTAAAATAAAGTGCTACCTGAATTTTACATCATTGCAAACTGCACATTTTAAAAGTGTACTTAAGTGTATTTAAATCATGAAAGTGTACTCTCTGTAAGTGTACCCACTTAAGTGGCTTTTTATTTCATTATTATATTATCTTAAAGTACAGTTTTTAACATTTGTGAACCTGGACCACAAAACCAGTCATAAGTGTCAATTTTTCAAAAATGTATACATCCGAAAGCAGAATAAATAAGCTTTCCATTGATGTATGGTTTGTTAGGATAGGATAATATTTGGCCGAGATACAACAATTTGAAAATCTAGAATCTGAGGGTGCAAAAAAATCAAAATACTGAGAAAATTGCCTTTAAAGTTGTCCAAATTAAGTTCTTGGCAATGCATATTACTAATCAAAATTAATGTTTTGATATATTTACAGTAAGAAATTTACAAAAAATCTTCATGGAACATGATCTTTACTTAATATACTAATAATTTTTGACATAAAAGAAAAATCAATAATTTTGACCCATACAATGTATTTTTGGCTATTGCTAAAAATACACCCCAACGACTTAAGACTGGTTTTGTGGTCCAGGGTCACATTTGAGGTACACTACAAGTGCGCATTAAATACAAGCACTTCTTTTTCACAAGGGCACTTTTATCAAGATGGAAATGTTTCATCGTAGGATAAGAGTGATCAGTCAGAACAACTTAGTATTAATTTGCAGTGACTCTTCCCTCAAAGAAGGGATGAGAAGGAAACTGTGCCAGCAAAAAGCCTCGAGAGCCACCGGATTTTCCTTTAATCTACTCCCATCTGTTATATCAGTGGTTACACTTATTTACATAATAACGGTAGAGGTTTGTTTTATAGATGTTTTACACTGTTTAATGTGTAGGTTACATTTGTTGTCATTCAGTAGTAACTGTGTAACATGTTAGTTCCATGTTTTTGCACATACAGCATTCTGATTCCATGTTTTTTGACTTGTAGCATATTGGAGTCATATTTTTGGACATGTAACATGCTAGTTCCATGTTACTGGACATGTAGCATGCTAGTTCCATGTTACTGGACATGTAGCATGCTAGTTCCATGTTTTTGGACATGTAGCATGATAATTCCATGTTTTTGGACATGTAGGATGTTAGTTCCATGTTTTTGGACATACAGCATTCTAGTTCCACGTTACTGGACATGTAGCATGCTAATTCCATGTTTTTGGACATGTGGCATGCTAATTCTGTTTTTGGATGTGTAGCATGTTGGAGTCATGTTTTTGGACATGTAGCATGTTAGTTCCTTGTATGTGGACTTGTATTACATTGTAACCATGTTTTTTTTACCAAGTTATTGTTTTTTAGAGATAGTACCATATTTGGTCATGATCCATGGTAATATTATTACTATGATTATTTTTGAACATTCACAATGATAGATGTGTTTTGGACGTACAATAGTACCATTTTTTTTTTTTTTTTTTTACCTGCACCATGGTATTCTTTGAAGTGCATTTGAGTGCCATGAAAGTGCTATTGTATATGGTGTTATATTCCATAGTATATTTAATGTGGTATTCATTCAGTAGCGTACTATATATTAAAGGGTTAGTTCACCCCAAAAAGAAAATTTTGTCATTAATTACTCACCCTCATGTCATTCCAAACCCGTAAGATCTTCGTTCATCTTCGAAACACAAATTAAGACATTTTTTGATGAAATCGGAGAGCTCTCTGACTCTCCCATAGACAGCAATGTTCCCAGGTCCAGAGACGTAGTAAGGACATCGGTAAAACAGTCCATGTGACATCAGTGGGTCAACTTCAATTTTGCGAGGCTACAAGAATACTTTGTGCGAAAAAAAAAAAAAAAAACTTTATTCAACCGTTTGTCTCCCCCAAGTTACTGTCTTCCTCCATTTTATAGAGTATCACAACGCATACGCACGCTTTCCCCTAAGCGTAAACAAAGCTGATTACGTTGATTATGTTCTTGGGTACTCTCCAAAATGGCCGAAGACGTAACTCGGGGGAGAAGAATTGTTGAATAAATTATGTCATTTTTGTTTTCTTTGTGCACAAAAAGTATTCTCGTAGCTTCGTAAAATTGAAGTTGAGTCACTGATGTCACATGGACTGGTGAGTAATTAATGACATAATTTTCATTTTTGGGTGAACTATCCCTTTAAGGCATATGGTATGTGTTATCATCATTTTACCATAGTCCCCTCACAGTAGTTTTTCATGGGTTTATTTTCACTCATTTAAAACAATGATATTGTTTACCAGCAGTATCAGAAGGCAGTGTAGATGAGATGCAGCACAAGAGGACAAGCGTCTCATCCAGCAGTCTGTGCTGCGTTATGAGACAGGGGTGTCTGTTGAAATCATGCATCCAGCACTTCCTGCAGCGCCCACGGCTCCTCCACACACAAAAACAAGGCAAACGTCCACAGCGCATCAGGCCAACCTTCAGTCTGCACAGCTAATGAATGAGAGGCAGACTGATATTCATGAGAAAACATCCTCCATGGTCAGAGAGAGAAAACAAGTAAAAGAGTGAGAGCAAAAACATGCGATGGAAGAGACTGCACTCAAAGGCCTTCACTGCAAAATTATTAGAACACTAGTATGTTCACCAGCTAAAAAATGGTTTTAAGTCAGTTATTTCTATCTTTTGCTGTAATGTTTCAGTAGGAAATATCAGTTTACATTTTCAAACATTCATTTTTGTAATAATCCAGTGAGATTTTTGTTTGCACAAGGAGTCTGACAACAGCCAGTGCTCCAAACAGAGATCTGATCTCACCATCATCTAGTCTGTCTGGAATGACATGAAGAAACAGAACAAAATGAAACAGACTAAATCCAGAAGAACTGTAGCAACGTCTCCAAGATGCTTCAAGAAACCTACCTGCAAAGCTACAGTACTGTTAAAAGTTTTAGGCACTTGTGTAAAAATGCTGTAAAATGAGGATGCTGTCAAAAATAATATCATAAATAGATGTTCTTTATCAATTAACTTCTATTGACTAAATTAAATCAACATTTGGTGTGACCATCCTTTGCGTTTATAGTTTTTCAGGTAGCTTTGCAGGCAGGCCTCTTGAAGCATCTTGGAGATGTTGCCACAGTTCTTCTTCATAAATTTGATAAACCTGGCTTGAATTATTACAAATATTATAAATACAAATATTGACTCTTTGATCCTCTTTTGTTAATGTCAATTTATTTATTTATTTTTGACAGTGATAGTGTCATGTTTTTGGATATGTAGTGGTAGGTTTTTTTGTTTGTTTTGGAAATTTCCATGTGGCAATACATTTTTTAGACATGCAGTGCCATTTTTTTATATACCCTGGCAATAACATTTTTACCATAGTATATGTAAGAAATTTGGCAAAAAAAGTTAAAGTTATCTTTCTTGATTTAAGCACAGTCTTCATGAAATATTGTTTATATATAAAGTAGATCCTGAAAAGAAATCAACATTAAAAAGCTCTCTTTTGATGTGATTTGCATGTAGGCCATGGATGTATTCAAATATTTAAGACTGAGGGGTCCAATTATAAAAATATGTAAGAATCATTGGAAAGACCCATGTTGATCAAGCACTAATGGTAATATTGGGGTGGTCTTGTACTCTGTGTCTATGGCTAGGCTTTGTGGCCTAAGTGGTGCAAGTTAGAGCTTGTTTGCAGGCTTGTGGGTCTGTGTATCGCTTCTCTCTCTCTTTCTGCCAGTGAGTCATCGGACCGGCTGGCCTGCCCACATCACAAACACGCTCATCAGCAGCACCCTGCACTCCTCCCACACATACACTCTCTTTTTCATCTCATCTTCTCTAATGCTGCAAGAAGTGGCAAGTTACTGCCTAAGGTTTTTCTGTTAAACAGCCCAGAACTCTTTTTTTAATCACAGTAATCATGACACAAACTGTCAAGATCCCAGTTTTCTGTGGTGTTTATGTTCAAACACAAGGAACCTCACAGCTTTTGTTTTAATTAGCTCACTGAAACTTATAAAATGAAAGAAGTGTCATATTTTTCACCCTAAAACTCAAGAAAAAAATACATTTGTTACATTATTTCTTAATTTTACATTAAAAACATGTCTATTTGCAGGACCATTAAAATTTTGTGCATTGTGACATTGCTCTCACAATAATTAAATGCTTTTAATGGCCCTTCAATTCTCAGCAACCTGCTCAAAAGGAATTCTTTACTTAAATTCAGAAAGAAATCATTATAGTATCATATTTAAATTAAGTACATGTGTTATGCACAATCATAAGCAGGGTGCGATTTGCCTTGGGTGTGGTGGATGGTCTATGCATCCCTACCTCTGCTGAATTATTTTTATCCCCACCGGCATCCCGTGAACCTGCTCCGACGTCCCGATTTGAATCAAATGATTCGCAATACGCGATCCGATTGGAGAGATTCGAAATCATTTTGCGAAGCAGTGGTTTAACTGATTCAGAGTTTCAGAAAATCTCCGTTGATAGTGTGTTCTTTGCTCGCTTTCTATGTATAATTTATTTGTTGTTTGAATAACCGTGGAAATTAAATCATTGCAATTAACTTACGATGCCTAACTTACAATGTTTTTATTAAATTGTGATCACGTTAAATACAGTTTCTGTCGTATTAAAAACATTTCAAGACATGTCACCTGTTATCTGGTACCTGCCTAAAAATACGGGTAGTTGGGTCAACCTCCGCCTATAAAAATAGAGTTTTATAAGCCTATAAAAAGTTTTCAAAAGCATCCTCACCTCTGTTTTTTTCACAAATCGCACCCTGATCATAGGTATACAACATTGTAGAATTTGTTTACTTTGTGCTGAGTTTAATAATAATAAAAAAATGCATTGCACTGCAGTAATAAGAAGTTCGTTGGGGAGGTGCTTCATTTTGAAAATGACAAAATGCAAAAACAATGTTAAAAATTCTAAAAAATAGGGTTCTTTTTGTTCTAAAATGATGGCAGGTGGAAGTAAGATTTGAATGTGGCGGAAAAATGTAGATCAACACAAAAGAGTTTTTAAGACACTCAGTGTGACATGGCTCTATATGAGCAGAGCTTAGTGCTGATATGGAGTGATATCACATGGCAAGTGTAATACTGTGTTTATGCAACAGTTCGATGGCACAAGAATTTAAATGAATAAGAAACAACCACAAAGTTAATAAAATAATTTCTAACACAAAGCCTTTTGTGTGTGAAACTACTTCTTTCTGCCCCAGATTCAAATCTCAAGTTGACAGTTTAACAGCTGAGCCCAAGCCTCAGTTACTAATTTAAAAATAACTTTAGAACTAGTGACAAAGGAACGTTGAGTTGCTGCACTGAAAGATTACTGTATTATGTAGAATATTATAAGAGTGAGACTGACCAAGCATGTGTGATTACATGCATCTGATACAGCATTCATTCTTCAGCTCAATCTCATATTCACAATAAAACATTAGTTTGAATGTCTGTTGAGGAAACTGTTATTTTTGTCACACTATACTTTCCATGATACTGTTGCTCAATGCATTTGTTGGTTGCATCTTAAAAGGTGTTGTTGAAAGTAAAAATAATGTCCTTGATTACAACCTTGTTTCAGTCCCTTTCAACATAAAAGTCTTTGCTGCTGACTCACTGCTGACTCAGCCTTTTCAGCCAGTCGGATTCAAGGTGCATATATACATTATCTCGGCAAAGGAGAAGTGCTCACTAACACAGATTTAGACAGATTTGTGAACAATATTTGAGAGAAATAGGCCTTTTGTGTACATAGAAAAAGTCTTAGATCTTTGAGTTCAGCTCATGAAAAATGGGGGCAAAAACAAAAGTGTTGCGTTTATAATTTTGTTCAGTGTATATACAGTGCCTTGCAGAAGTATTCAAACTCCTTCATTTTTTTCATGATTTGTTATGTTGCAGGCTTATGTTAAACCGCTTTAAATTACTTTTTTTTTCCACAACAATCTACACTCCACTCACCATAATGACAAAGCAAATAACAGGTTTTTAACATCTTTGCAAATTTATTAAACATAAAAAACTTAAATGATTCCATTGCATAAGTATTCAAACCCTTATCTGGAACAGTTGAAATTTAGCTCAGGAGCATTCATATTGCTTGTAGATGTTACTACACTTTGAGTGAAGTTAACCTGTGTCAAATTCAATTGAATGGGTATGATTTGGAACGGCACACACATCTTAATAAAAGGTCTAACAGCTGAAAATGCATATCAGAGCAAAAACCAAGCCCTGAGGTAAAAAGATCTGCCTGTAGAGCTCAGAAAAAGGTTTGCATCAAGCCACACATCTGGGGAAGAGTTTAGAAAAAAATTCTGCTGCATTGAAGGTTCACAGAAGCATGTAGCCTTCATTATCCATAATGGAAGACATTTGAAACAACTAGAACTCTTCCTAGAGCTGGCCTCCTGGCCAAACTGAGCAACTGATGGAGAAGGGCCTTGTTTAGACTGGTGACCAAGATGCTGATGGTCACTCTAATTGAGCTCCATGATCATATATGCAGATGGGAGAAACTTACAGAAGGGGACAAACATCACTGCAACACTCCACCGATCTGGGCTTTATGTCAGTGTGGCCAGACTCAATCTTGTCCTCAGTGAAGACACACAAAAACCCACTTGGAATTTGCAAAAAAGCACCTAAAGGACCCTCAGACTCTGAGAAACAATATTCTCTGGCATGATGAACCTCAATTCTAAGCATCATGTTTGAAGAAAACCAGCTCTGCTCATCACCTGCAGAGTACCATCCCAAAAGTAAAGTGTGGTGGTAGCAGCCTCATGCTGTGGGGCTGTTTTTCAGTGGCAGGGACTGAGGGACTCATCAGAGTAGAAGACAAACTCAGTGCACCAAAATATAGAGATAGCCTTAATGAAAACCCAGTCCAGAGCATTCAGAACCTCAGACTGGGCAGAAGGCTTACCTTCCAACAGGACAATGACCCTAAGCAGACAGCAAGAGTGGCTTATAAACAACTCTGTGAATGTCCTTGAGTGGCCCAGCCACAGCCTGGCCTTGATCCCAATCAAATATTTCTGGAGAAACCTGAAAATGTGCATCTGCCCCCACCTAACCCGACAGAGCTTGAGAGGTGAAGAGGTGAGGAGAAGAATGGCAGACAATTGCCAAATGCTGATGAGCAAAGCTTGTCGGATCAAACAAAAAAGACTTGAGGCTGTAAAGGTGCTTCAGCTAAGTTAAGGGTTTGAATACTTATGCAATGTACTTATTTCAGATTTTTTATTTTTTATAAATTTACAAAGTTGTGACAGTTCTGTTTTTGATTTGCCATTATGGAGTGTGGCGTGTAAATTGATGTGGGAAAAAAAGTAATTTTATGCAGTTTAACATAAGGCCGCAACATAACAAAACGTGAAAAAAATGAAGGGGTTTGAATACTTCTGCAAGGCACTGTATACACACAATATACATGTAACAAAATTTCTTTAACCATCCATCACAATAAGTAAAACTGAAGAATGTAGTTCTGATGTGCAGCAAAAGATTGTTGAGCTTCACGAAATAGAAAGTAGCTGTAAGAAAATAGCTAACCCTTATGAAAAAGAAGTTTGTTCAAGTGTGCTATTACAGTTTTTTTCAATTGCTAACAAGCATTGTTCAATACTGAAACCACATTTTCAAAACTGTTCACACAGTCTTGCATTACCAACACGAATTTTGATTTCAAACAGATGATCTCACCTCCAAAACTCACTCAGACCAACAAAACACTTCATATAGGTCTCAAAATAAGCTTGTTTCATCATGACACTGGGAACAATTCTCATTCAAAACACATACATTTCATTTATAACACACTGATCTAAAAATACTAACAACAGGGAGCATTACATAATCGATGAACTTTTATCTTTAAAGTTTGAATGATTTGTCACATAAAACTGGAGACTGTAAGTGAGTATTAATATGAATGTGTGTGATGGACTGGCCATCTGTCCAGAAGGTTTTCCTGCCTATGACCCAGGAAAGGCTCCAGCCTCGTGACCCTACATTGGATAAGCGCTAGGGAAAATGGATGGAATAGATGGATGGATGTTCAGTACTGTGATGGTTGTACTCCTCACTCTTTCTGCCACTCTTTTTTACACCACCAATGTGTTTTCCCTGATCTATGTTTCCAAACAAAATCATTCTAAAGCCATCCATTTATCAAAAGGTAACCAAAAACAAAAGAAAAATACCCAAGCAAGAAAGAGAAGAAGAAGACTAAAAATAGGATGTCTGGGTTGGCTTTCAGCTGAAATTGCATTTTTTTGTGTTTGGAATAATTATTATTCAATTTAATAATAAATATTCTGCTAAGATTTTATATTTCAATATAATTCCTGCAGAAATGGACAGTTTGCCATTGTTCTGATTTGAATGTGCTTTTATCAGTTTTGAAAGCAGCGTGTTAGCATTTGAAAAATATGCTGAAAATGTATAGTGTTTTGCCAGTTGTGGAGTATAAATGACAAAAGTGTTTGTGGATTTTGAAAAATGTGGTCATTGCATGCATTTTGTCTGAAAGCATTGAAAAATGATTCACAGTTTGGTCCGCATAGACTTCTGTATCGCTGATTGTGTGAACAGTTTTGAAAATGTGGCTTCAGTATTGAACAATGCTTGTTAGCAATTGAAAAAAAAAACTGTAGTATCCATCTTTTAAACTAAAAATAGGAAAGTATACTTTTAGTCTACTTTTTATGTACTTCTCAGAAATAGGCTTTATGTACTTCTCAGAAATATACATAAAATGACATTTAAGTATACTTGACTTATACTTAGAAAAAGTCTAAATATATTTGAGCTATACTTGTGCTCCTAGAATCTGTTTTCATTGTTATATGGTAGGTGGCGCTATTACGCATCTTCTGTACAGAATTTCCAAAAAAAAAAAAACAAGCGAAGAAGAAACCGAAACAACAGATGCTCCCACATGTAATCTAACACCATCATCAGACATAAAACAGCAGCAAAACGGTGTAATGTTATGGAATAACATGTCCACCAATGAAGAGGTAATAATGACTGTCAAGCTTTGGGGTGTTGATTGACTCCATATACATTTTGATTATCATTCTGAAACCAATTCATAATCTTTTTTTTCGGCTTTTTTTCAAAATGTTGTTTATTTCAAGTACATTCAAGTATTTAAAAAAGAATGTATTAAGCTAGAATAAAATGTTTTTGTTTACAAGCAGATATATATATATATATATATATATATATATATATATATACAAATTAATACCTAAAAAGGGACACAGTAGTATAAAGTATGATGTAAAGTTTACTTAAAGAAAACTTACGAGTATACTTGCAGTATAAAACTACTAAACTAGTAGTTTACTGAGACTATACTTCAAAGTGTACTAAAAATGCTACAAATATTTAATTAGTAAATGATCAGTATACCTATAAGTTCATTTTTAGTATAGCTTCAGTAAAAACTAAAAACATAGATGTAAACTAGTTGTGTATTCAAAGTTTACTACTGTTATACTTGAAGTATACTTAAAAGTATATTTTTATATACTAGAAAGTGGGCCAATTTAGTCCCAACGAGTATTAAGATAGTACACTTACAAGTATACTACTAGTACACTGATATTTGTATACTTATTACATAAATATACTTGAACTTTACTTAAGCATATTTAATAAAATAAACTTGAAGTATACTACTTTTTGGTGAGGGTAAAGTATTAAAAATTCCCATTTCCACCATCAGGGCAATAATTGGAGATGTTAGAAATCCAGGGATCACATCTTGAGAACTGCAGAAATTAACTGTATTAGGGGTCAGAAAACCTCAAAAAAAAAAAAAAAAAAAAAAGTGTATATATATATATATATATATATATATCAAACAGCGCCTATATCACAAGTTTTTTTGGAGGGTTTCAAGAAAAAAAAATTCCTTGCTCTCATCCGAAAACAAACTCCAGCATATTCAGCTGCCAGACACTACTTGAACTTCAAATGAGACTGGGTTCTATGGTCAGATGAAACTAAACCAAGAAGCTCTTTGGCACACACAGTATAGGTTTAAAGGGATCCACAGTTATTAGAAGTACCCCATGTCCATGTTTATATATACTGTTGCAGGTGCTGGACATCTTATTCAGATGGATTCTGTTAAATACCAAAAAAAAAAAAAAAAAATCAAAACCTGACTGCTTCTGCAAGAAACTTTATAATGGGCCATGGTTGGATCTTCCGTCAGGACAATGATCCAAAACAAACATCAGAATCAACATAAAAATGGGTCACTGAGCACAAAATGAAGCTTTTGCCATGGCGTCCCAGTCCTCTGACCTGAACCCTATAGAAAATGAGTGGGGTGAACTGAAGAGGAGAGGTAACAACATGAAATTCAGAATTAGAAGGATCTGGAGATATTCTGTATGAGTGGTCTCTAGTGTTTTGCCAGGTGTTCTTCAACCTCATCAGGCATTACTGGAGAGGACTCCTGTAATGGCAAATAGAGGTTTCAAAAGGTATTGGAGAAAAACATTTATTTCATGATGAAATTATATAAAATCTAAGTATACATATAGACATGTTTTGTGAGTTCAACCACTTTTGAATAATAAATTCCAGCTTTATTGAATATTTAAATTAAAAATAAGCATTCTCAGGTCAAATTAAATGTGAAAACTCATTGCAGGTCAGATTGTGCAGTTCCTGTGCTGTTTGAATGGCACATTGCTCAGAGGATCTCTGGATGGGCATTTGATCATAGAATCATTGTCTTCCTGTACAGATCTGTGATCTTTTTAAAAGTAATTTAATTCCTTTTCTTACGTGTCTCTTTCTCTATGGCAGACTGATGAAGAGGTGGCTGGATATGCAGAGGCGACCGGAGAAAGTAAGCACAGTATCTCTCAACTGATCTTTGTGAACTGTATTCGTGTGTGGGCTTATTTATTATTATACTGTTGACAGAAGAACAAATATATGCTTGTTGGTGCAGTTCAATAATGATGCAGTTCTGAAAAATTGGGAAATACACAATTAAGTTAAATTTAAATAGTCTCACCAGACTTAAATTCTTGGGGGGCAAAGAGCAATATAGTTTGGTTGATGTTACTGAAGATTTTAGCCATGAAACTTATATATTAGTGATTATTTTGTGTGAAATCACCTTTGAAATTCAATCTTAATGTTGAGTTGTGAAATTTGAGTTGTAAATTCAGGTCTCAGTGTTTAGGTGGCAAAATTCAGGCTGAAAAATATGCTTAAGGACACATGTCAAGAAAGAGTTTATATTTGACACAAAAAAACTTCAAAATAATTTGCATGAAATTCTAGCAATTTTTAAGATTTGAAAATGTTATATTTAGTGACATCAAATTACACTAAATCTAAACTAAAACTCAAAGCCATTTGTAACCATTCTGATGCATAGCCACTAACTGTCATGAAAATTTCTCTTGGTACTGATAAAAACTAATAAAGGTTGTATTTAATTTTAATTTATTTGTTACTGGTAACCCTGCATTTCATTTGTTTCATCGTTGTTGTTAATTTCCACCATTAATTCTACAGCACGACATTACAAATCTATATTGACATGCTAAAGTTGATTATCTGATTGTAATTTCTTTTTCGATATGCCACCAGGTTTTCCTGTGGAGACCAAGAAATCAAAGGTCATCTTTGTGATTGGTATGTTAGCTGACAAAACGGCATTATCAAATTCTACTATAATTTCATTGCACATTGTTTTCATTATAGACAAACATAAAGCATTGTTTTATTGTGCCTACATTTCCCCAGGAGAACAGGTCAGGAAGCAATGTTGTGATGCAAAGTGTATACATCAGAGCTTAATGAAAATATATCAGACATATGGCACTACCAAGTTTCTTTTGTGACACAGACGCACAAGCGGAATAATGAACTGTGAAATTGGGGGCAGGTGAAAGCTTCTGAAGTCTCCTAATATGGCTTCTAATTGAAACTGTTGGCAGTCTTCATCTGAAAATGACTCATTTTCTGGATAAATGGAAAGCAGACGGTCAAGATGGTACAAATCTTTGTGTGCTAGGGGCTTTCCTCCCCTCATGTTTGTTCAAAAGCTCTAGCCAACTGGGATGTAGTGAAGTGAACTAAAAGCCAAGCATTACATCTCTTTGTGGTGAAAAGAGACGTGAAGAAATCAGTTTGGCGATCCTTTGAATGGAACCTGGTGGATATGGTCTGTGTTCCTGTCCTCTGTTGCTTCAGCAGTTTGGTACAGGAGTTAGGCTTGTAATTTTGGTTTGGATATGGCTGTCGATAGCTTGAGTGAATTACACACTCGAGTGCACTTGACCACTCTAACTGACACGTTAAAGACTTGCTGAAATATTTATCAGCACTGTATCTGCACTGTAGTACCTGTCAAGAAAAGAATTAGATTAGACTTAATAGCCAGACTCAGGACACCTTTGAAAAAAGCACAATTTTCTGGTTTTTCAGCTCACAGGCATATAAAAACAATGTGTCCACAATGGAGGGGCATGAAGAATAAGATAAATTCAAGACTGATTGAAGTGCTCACATGTGAAAGATTGAGAAACAAACAGCGTAGGATTGCCAGATGAATGTTTTAAGGAATGCACTGTGATATGTAGTGATCAAAATTAATTTTACCAGGAGAAAAATCTGAGAAGCAGCATTTGTTTTCAATTGTGTCTTAGTGCTGTTTAGAAGAAACAATATGTTTCCGAAATGGAAATATGTGTTAAAACAATATGTTCGTTTATTTGATTTAATATTTACGCTTTAACAAGATAATGAAAAATAATTAACACAATTTGCGTACCATCATTTTTATCCCACTTCCTGTGTCTAGGGCTGTATGGTTTAGCTGTTAAAATGTGTTTGTATCTGCACTTCGAATTTCCACTGGAAATAGTTTTTTTTTTTTTTTTTTTTTTTTTGAAGAAATTAATACTTTGATTCAGAACATGTGACACTGAAGTCTGGAGTAATGATGCTGAAAATTTTGCCTTACTGTCACAGGAATAAATTACATTTTAAAATATATTCAAATATATATTTTTATAATTTGGATAATATTTCACAATATTAGTGTTTTACTGTATGTATGATCAAATAAATGCAGTCTTGGTGAGCATAAGTGGCTTCTTTTTTAAAATCATAATTTTTTTACTGACCCTAAAAAATTTAGAACTGAAGCATGAAAAAAATAAAAACAGTTTAGGCCTATTAAAGTTTTGTTTGTTTGTTTGTTTGTTTGTTAAATGGCTTTGAAATATAATGATGAATGGTGAACATTTTTTACTTTATCCTTAGACAGTGAAAAATATATATATATTTGGTCCCACTTTATATTAGGTGGCCTTAACTACTATGTACTTACATCAAAAAATAAGTACAATGTACTTATTGTGTTCATATTGTATTGCAAAACACTTCTGCTGCTCTTGAGGTGGGATACGGGTAAGGTTAGAGACAGGTTTGGTGGTATGGGTAGGTTTAAGAGTGGGTTAAAGTGTAAGGGGTGGGTCAACAGTGTAATTATAAAAGTAATTACAGAATGTAATTACAGATGTAATTACTTGCAGGTATTTTTAAAAAATATAAGTACAATGTAAAAACTTGTATGTACACAACAAGTGCATTGTAACACATAAATAATTAAATGTAAGTACATAGTATTTACGGCTACCTAATATAAAGTGGGACCAAACTTTTTAACAGAGGTATCAGTAAAAGCGATATTGGCCTTTGAAGTGATTTGTCACCCGAAAACTAAAAGTGAAAATAGCCACAAATGTAACATTCAGTTAGATAGCAATATAATTATAAAGCACTGATTGCCAATGAGATTTATCGGTGGGCAGGCTATCCAGAAAATAGAGTCCAAGCAATCAAAGAAGTATTCTTCCATTCACTGTTTTGATTAGGACAATTGGGGACAAACACCCCCCCCCCCCTCCCCCCCTTTGCTTTTTGTTTTGATGCTTGGATTTTTCAGAAGCATTCTTACAAGTTTGAAATATGCTTACCACATCCTCGTCATCGGTGTTATAGACAACAGCTGTTGGCTGTGTAGGAGACGTTAACCCTGGGGAAGTCCGCCTGTGGACTGTTTGGATAGATAAGGGCTGCCCTGAGCTGTGTGCAGAATCTTAATGAAAGCCTGTGGGACCTCAGTCAGATGGCGAGGTCGGGGTGGGCCAGAGCATAGTGTGAGGTACAGACCATAAGATATCTGCTGATAATCCATCCCACATCTCCCAAGATAGTCAATTACCGAGGATCTGACCCTTGTTCCCTACTATTTAGAACAATCTTTCCTATCCATTTTATTTACAGTTTTTCATTATAGATCCCTACTCAACTTTCTCATTCTGACCAGGTGGGCCAGGATCAGGGAAAGCTCTCCAATCGGAGAAGATAGAGGAGCGGTACAGTTTGAAGCGCCTGTGTCCTGGAGACATCCTGTGCAGTGAATTGCAGTCTCACAGCGAGAGAGGACGGTTTCTCCGAGACCTTTTGGAAAGAGGAGAGCAGCTTCCCGAGGTGCACAATCTTGTTTAAGTCCATTACTGAAAATTACAACTATCAGCTTCACCGTCACTGGATTTAACACTTGTGAAACAAACACAGGAAGGCACACTATTTCATAACACTTCTCAGTAACATTTTACTGAGAAGTGTTATGTAATAGTTTAACCTTTAAAGGAGTGGATGTGTACAAAAAGGGCTGTGTTAATTAGAAGATAGGCTATGTAAATTCATTTGCACTTACAGTTTTCTTTCCTGGATTGACACATTTCCTTTTGAAACCGGAAGTTGTGCTGGCACATCTTCCTTTAAAAAAATAGTCATTTAGCAAAACCACATGACAGCTTGTACCATGAAGATGCAAAAATAATAAATTCCAGACATGTACGTCACAAACAATAGGCTTTTGGAAAAATAAATGAAGTATGAGCACAACCAAAGGCAGTAGGAATATAGCACAACTGAAAACACACAGACAAACCCCAATTTTCAACTCCCTGGTGCTAGTTAGAGGCAGGCAGCAATAATAATTTAGGGAAAGCAGACAGTTTAATCTAGAGAGCATTGGACAAAATTTATATATGCTCCTGTAAACGAGATTCTAATTTTTGGTCCATTCCCAAAGGACAATGACTGTCTGTCCACATTGAAAGAGAGAATAATAACAACAATAATATTCAATCAGATAGCTGATTGCGGAGTTGTGGAAGCAGGATTGTGAACCAATGAGCAATGGACAAATTACAAATGGACAAAACTGATGCTTGAACTTTCCAGAAACATTCCTTAATTTGCAATATTTTCGGTCCATTTTCTCAGAAGAGAAAAAAAATCTTAGTGTTTATCTGTTAAAAGTGAATTTTGTGAACTTTTAAAAGCATATATGGAAAAAAAAAAAAACTTTTTCCTCCATTATTACAGTTAAAGTGGTCATGACATGGATTTTTGTATTATTTTATCCAGTGTTCCTTGAGGCTCGCTTATAATGTTAATAACGTTTTCTTTTCCCACAAAAAAAAAAAAAACATATGTAGAAACATTATTATTTTCAACCCTCATTCTGACTCTTTTTCTGAAATTATTTAATTTTAGGAAAGTGGTTTTTGAATGGTTAACATCATTGCATAGGAAATAGTATCAACATCCCCTCACTATTGGACGGGAGTGAGTGTTTTGACAACATTATCCATATAAAACCATAATTTACAGACAAAACATTATGAAATTGTTTACTTACGGTTTGCGATGCAGCAGACTGCATTAAACGTTTCTTTGCAAAGTTTCCATTACACTGTGCCTTTTTTACAAAAAAAAAATAAAATTGCAGTCAAATGCTCTGAAAAAACATAAAATCCTCCAACATGATCCAGGACACCATTAAAAATAAATCCACTTATTCGTCATGCAGAGATCATTATGAAATCAGAGACGCAAACAAGCTGTTTAAACCAGAAGCATCAAAGTGAACAATATTTCACTCTTCCATTTGTCCTGTTGTCAGCAGACTCAAATGTGTGGAGTACATACTGAACAGGCATCTGTATACTGTATCCAGTGTAGACACTGTCAGTGCTGCTGCTGCTGCAAGTTAAAGTAAGGAGAACAGATCTAGACGGGTGGTGCTGGGGAAGAGGAAGGCTTAAGAAAATTCTCATGGTATGCAGTACTTAGCTGGAACGAAATAAATAGGAAACAGAGATCAATTGGCTATGCTGCCACTTTAGAAGAATCAAACCAGCATCAGCTACTCAGAAGAGCTTCGTGAATGAACTATGCATGTATGAATGTATTTAACAACAGACAAGAAGTGATATAGTGAAAAAATAAGGGGTGGGATAAGGAAATCTACCTACAGTGTTTAGCTTCATCTCTAATCAAACCCATTAAAAAAATCTAACTGAAACCTTCAGGGTTAATGTAAAAATTACAAGCAGGTGTGTTTGATTAGGAATGGAGCTAGAGTAGGCAGACAGGCCCTCCAGCCACTATCTAACTTCGGCTATTGTTGTTGTGTTTGTTTGCTAAGGTTTGGCATGTGGCTCAGAGAGATTCAGACTTAATCAGATGATTTATGTTATAGTGGTGTTGCCTAGCAACATGACTGTCATTAACATTTGCTGTGAACTACTTTTAGTTGTCCCAGACATCAGACTTCTCACTTCTAATCTAATGTGTGTGTTTATGTCCTTGTACTAATGCATCCAGCTGTTCTCACGGATTGTGAATCTGAATGTGAGTGTTCATCTGGTTTTCTCTTGTGTGTGTGTGTTTAAGGACACGCTGCTGGATCTATTGTGTGAGGCCATGGCGTCCACTGTGCGTCAGGGGAAGGGCTTCCTGGTCACTGGCTTCCCAAAGAATGTGAAGCAGGCACAAGAGTATGAAGCCAAGGTCAGTGCTTTTCAGGAAAAGACAAAATCACAGGGAATGAGATTGCAGTCCCCAATGACAAACATTGTAACGCAGTTGCTAAAATATGTTGGGATGTTATGGACATAAGTAATACGGAATAGGTCTCTCAAAAATGAAAACTGACATTGTTTACTCACCCTCATGTTGATTTAAAGCCATATGAATCTTTGTTTTGTGAAACAAAAAAGGAGACATTTTCAATAGTGTTCTATGCCCACAAAACAGATTTCAGGTCTTCCAAGGCAATGTGATGGCATTCTTTGAGATACAGATGGAATATATGTTGTCACTTGTTGTCAAATATTCCCTCCAATGCAGCTCTCAAATTCAATTCAATTCAAGTTTATTTGTATAGCGCTTTTCATGATACAAATCGTTGCAAAGCAGCTTTACAGGAAATTAAGTTTCTACAATATTTATATATTGTAGAAACTTAATATATTTAACATATGGCAAAATTTGGTAATTCTGTATGTTGTCTGAGCGTTGGCATCATCTGAGGTCCTCTGAGGGGTCAGCATCGTGTTTGGTCATCTAAGAGTTGGATCATTTAAGAGTTGGATCCAAACTGAAGCTTGTGCAATTCCTAGTTACCATGGGATGTTAATCCCGTGGCAGAAACAGAGAAACAAATAGAGACGTTATTAGCGTAGCTGCTGTTCCATCCAAGCAAAAATGATTTGTTCAACCTAAGCTAAAGAATAATGTGTGTTTGATCAGATATAACTGCAGTACAAGATTATGAGATGCATTAGAAAAATGCTTGGCTAAAAAGATGTGTCTTTAATCTAGATTTATACAGAGAGAGTGTGTCTGAACCCCGAAGGTTATCAGGAAGGCTATTCCAGAGTTTGGGAGCCAAATGGGAAAAAGCTCTACCTTTTTACCTTTCCACTTTAGTGGACTTTGCTATCCTAGGTACTACCAAAAGTCCAGAGTTTTGTGACCTTAGAGAGCAGGATGGATTGTAGCGTGGTAGAAGACTAGTTAGGTACGCAGGAGCTAAACCATTAAGGGCCTTATAGGTAAGTAATAATATTTTGTAGCCAGTGCAGAGACTGTAAAATTGGGGTAATATGATCATATTTTCTTGGGGTAACTGTATATGTAAATATGGTGTTTTTTATGTTTTAATCTTTTTCACCAGATTTAAATAGGCAAGTGCTGATGCGTTTAGGATTGGATAATTATTGTAGTGATTAACGTATATCTGTCATGTTATATGCAATGCGTAGCTTTTCATTTCTTAAACAACCATGTTGGAAGATGTACCTATGTAAAAATTCCAGGATGACAATACCAAGATTCACCAGGTTTAATTTGTGAAACAGTGATTTAGTGGGAATCATTTTCTTAGTGTATGAATTGGCCACCACAGAGTCCTGAGCTTAACCCTGTTGAAAACCTTTAGGATTTGCTGGAGTCAACTTTACAGTGTGGTTCAACTCTCCCATTGTCAGTACAAGATCTCAGCCAAAAATGAATGCAACTCTTGATGGAAATAAATGCTTGCAAATCATTTGCAACATTTTTTGGACAGGCAGTTTAAAGTTTCTTCCAGGACATCCCAAAGACTTTTAATGGGGTTAAGATTAGGACACTGTGGTGGCCAGTCTTTCACACTTCTACGCACTTCACGAGTTAGTGAAAAAAAATTGTTGCCAAACATACATCACGCAAGAAACAAAGAAATCACTGCTATAATGATTCAATCTAAAATTGTAAATATTTGCTTATTTAAACCTAGACAACAACTACTTTTTTGCCAGGTAGTGTGTATGTGAATAAAAAACTAAATTAAATTGATCATATTAAACTAGCGTTTCTCATTTGGGGCATAATTTGCTAAAGAATATGGTTAGCAATATTCTCACTCTGCACACATCAAAGCAAAGTTTTCAAATCCATTTGTCCTGTTGTCGGAAGAAGCACATGTGAAGTATGTCAGAAATAGAATGGGGGATCAGTTTATCGCTAACAAACCAGACATTTAAGATAAACCCTTCTGCTGCTTGTTTTTTGTTTTATGTTGGAATTAATAAGAATGCTTCTTGTTTGACTTGGATTAAACTGCTTGATTCATATTGATTATTTTTATAAAGTCTTCATGAACATTTTGAAGCTTTAAAGTTGTGGTGGAATGTGCTTTCAGTGGAGAGACAGAAATCTCTCAGGTTTCATTAATTTCATTTTTCCCCCAAAAAATTGTATGAAAGTCTTATGGGTTTGAAACAACAGGGTGAGGGTAGGTTTTCATTTTTTGGAAGAACTAACACTTTAAACCAACAAACAGTTAAACCATCCAAACAGTGTTTGAAATCCAATATAGCAAATATAGTAATATGTAATTATGTGAATAAAGCACTAAATGTACTAGAAACACCAGCACAACATATATTGCAATGTCACTGCCTGCATCTCAAAGAAATAGGCTGGCACTCAGTACTTGTTCCCTTTCTTACCTGAAATATATGTTTGTGTTTCAGATGGGGCAGCCCGACATAGTTCTGTTCCTGGAATGTTCTGCAGACATCCTGAGTCGACGGCTGCAGCAGAGGGCCACCTGCAGCCTGCACACTAAAGAAGCCCGAGACAGAGACACTCGCCGCAGAGTGGACGGATTCTGCAGCCTGGTCAATCCCGTAGTCAGTCACTACGAACACAGAGAAGTTCTGCACAGGGTGGGTATGGAAAAGCCAACCTACAATTAGTCATAGCAGTGATGTTTCAGTGTAATTTGGCCATTGAGTGGAACATTTTGACTAGTTACACTGACCTCAAGCTCAGGAGAACATCTTAGGATCAGTACAGAGTATCTTATTAATGATTTTAGTACACTGTTGGCATCCATCCTTAAAATAAATCCTTCAAATATAAGAGTTATTTTGACTACACAAAGGGCATCCATATTAACCAGATTTGGGTTTGTCATGTCAGGATGTTTTCACGGTGTCAGATAAATGAAAATAGCTGGAGTGCATCTGATTTATAAGCAAAAGCATCCTCTGATCTCTGGGGAAGGAAAGCAGACTTTTAAAGGGATAGTTCAACCAAAAATGCAAATTCTGTCATTTACTCACTCTCATGTTGTTCCAAATGACTTTCCTCTGTGGAACATAAAAGATATTTGGAAGAACTATATATATATATATTTTTTTTTGGTCTATTCATACAATGGAGGTCAATGGTCACCAAAAATATTTGGTTACTAACATTCACCAAATTATATTCTTGTGCAGCAGAAGAAAGGCAGTATTACAAGTTTGGAATGACATGATGGTGAATAAATGACAGAATTAGCATTTTTACTGAATCATTACCATGCTTAACATTTTTTTTTAGCTCTAAAATATTTCATTTAGTATATTGCTCTATGAGCAGTTCACCCACTAAGTCATTTAAATATAATAATCATTTAAATCTATTTATTCAAAGGATTAGGATTAGGACACGCAAATGTAAATCCACCCAACAATATCTAATAAAATTATATTTATAGCTCAAAAACCTGTTAGTGCAGGAGTGTAATACAATATATTAATACTCTGTTAATGGTTTAATCTTAGAGCATTTGTAATTATAACCTATTTATCAGTTGTTTCCTGGTGGAAAACACTTTTATTAGAACAGAATGGAATCATTACATTATATTCATATCTGATGATCGAGTGGAGATGACATGGCATAAAGCAGACAGATGAACCTGTTTCTCTACACATGTTAAAAATAAGAGATAAACACATTCAGAGCAGCTGTGTGTTTGTAGGATTTATTAGCGCTGTATGACAGTTCTCCTGTGGGTCGATGCCCTACTTTTCAGCTTATGATTTCTAACAGCCGTGTTATGTATGTGTGTATATAGATTGATGCGGAGCAGCCCCCAGAAGATGTCTTTGAGCAGATCTGCCACGTCTTGGACCCCTGCTAGAGAGCTTGGACTCACACTGCCCCCTGGAGGACAAAACCATCACCTACAGCTCCACTGCAGATTGACTCACATTACACGCCACACAGTTCATCTCACACGCGCACACACACACACCTGTGATTACAGCTTCTGTATGGCACATTCACTTGGAAAACTACCAACCAGCAACTGGCGCCCATTCATTTCACACCATCGTCGTTCACTGTATAAATCACTCAATAAATCAACAGTGTTTATCTCTTGGTATTAAATCTGTATGCTTATGCTTAAGCTTGCTTTCAGCTCCATAAAACACAGACAGAGGGTTATTTATGACAGTCTGGTGCCGCTTTTGGACTGTCGTTCAGTCAGTATCCTTGAGCACTGAAATCAGCAAAACTGATAAGCATGACGGACCGGCCGCTGGAGAGCCTTTTTATATTTTAACTTCATGCTTTATATCGTGCTAAGCATGCCAGAATAGTGATTTATTGTATAGTTGAAGCAGAAATGAATGAACTGGAGAGGGATGTGTTTTGAATTTCACAGTCTGGCTTTCACGGGTGCAATGAATGGATGAATTTCACAATGAGGTCTGATAATTGTATTCTTCCTTATCAACCAGAGTGAAATAAAAACATTTCATATGTTTAATGGTTTTATTTTGTTCTTTAAAAGAAGTAGATATGAGATATAATGATGTTTTCATTGTGGTTAAAGGAATAGTTCACCCGAAAAAGAAAATGTGCTGAAGATGTACTCACCCTTAGGCCAGCCAAGATGAGTTTGTTTCTTCACTAGAACAGATTTGGAGAAAAGTAGCATTGCATCACTAACTCACCTATGGATTCTCTGCAGTGAATGGGTGCCGTCAGAATGAGTCTCCAAACAAGCTGATAAAAACCTCACAATAATCCACAAGCAGTCCACACAGCTCCACTCCATAAATTAGTGTCTGTGAAGTGAAAAAGCTGCATGTTTGTAATAAACCCATCATTAAGATTTTAACTTCAAACTGTTTTTTTACAGCTAAAATATGAGTCCTCTATCCATAATATTCTTTTCTTCAGAGAAAAAGTTGTATTGTCTGAATCAGGAGAGAAATATGCAAAGATCAAGCACCATTTACAGTCCAAAACAGTTATATGTCAGCAATTTTTTTTTTTTTTTTTTTGAGAGGACAAAAGAGGACGAATTTTTCAGTGGTGGAAGCATTATAATAGACTCATATTTTGGCCAGGAGTAATGCTTTAAAGTTAAAACGCCTTGATGGATTTGTTCATTACAAATTTAGCTTTTCATGTTTTGTGTTGTGGATTATTGTGATTTTTTTATCAGCTGTGTGGACTCTCATTCTGACGGCACCCATTCACTGCAGAGGATCCATTGATAACAAGAGATGTAATGCTACATTTCTCTAAATTCTGTTCTAATGAAGAAACAAACTCATCTACATCTTGGATGGCCTGGGGGTAAGTAAATTTTCATCAGATTTTCATTTTTGGGTGAATTGCTCCTTTAACAGTATGCGTGGGTATGAAGGTCAATGTTCAAATCATTGAAGGTGAAAAAACTTGGTGAATCATTGAAGGTGAAATGTTGCAAGCAGTTTTCTCTAGCAACACCAAAATTAGCTTATGTAGTAAAGCCTGCCATTTGAAAACATCAATACTACATAGTATTTTTACTGTTATTTTACTAGAGTACATTTTTGTCTTCCTTCCAATGACCTGTCACTCATGAGATCCAACTATCCAATCAATTACTACATTATTTCTCATTCGAGAAGCCATTTACTAGCATATCGACAGAGGTGTCAACCAATTAGTGTAACGAATCACTCCGACGTTTAGTTAAACTTCATTTCAGTATGGAAAAATACACTGAGGGAGGCGACCCGCAACCATAAAGAATTAAAACACTTTTTATAGAAAACTCTGAGTACAGTCTTCATCTCATGTCAATACATGTCACAATTTATTAATGTGTAAAACCTTTTAAAACAGCAGCAAACTACTGAATGTAGCTTTATATTAAATAGCGTGATATCATCTATATCGGGCTTCCATCCTTCTAAGATGCCAGTCGACCACTATCAGAGAACAGTTATTTCCTATGACTGAAGCGAATATTCTGATATCCATTCTTTAGGTATAGATTTATAACAGTGTAATAACATATCAGAAACATTCACAATAACCTACCACCCTCTGGTGGCTAAAGTGTGACAGACTCTCAACCCTAAAAATAAAAGGTGTCACTAACCAATCTTATTAGTTTTTCCTTATAGCAAACTTATGTACTGAAGTGTACCAGAAAGATAAATCATAACACCCGAGTCATGTGGTGTAGAAAGACTTTTCACATACTTTTATTTCCACAGTTCTCCTCTAACATTTTTTACATTATTTAAGAACAGACTGTTATACACAGATATTGAAGCAGGTCAAGGGAGGGGAGGTGAACAGAACAGAACCCAATACAAAATGGTCTACTCAAAGCACAACAAAATGCATGTGTATAAAATAACGTGGGAGTGCGGCGCACGTGCGACGACTACCACCAACTCGATTTCTTGTTATTCTTCGTCTTTTAAATAGATTAATAAAAATACAATCTTTTCATGGACCGTGAGGAAACTGCGAAAATTAGAAGGATCTAAAGGCGTGATGAAGGTTGGGCAGTTTTTCACAGAGGGCAAACGTGCCACGAGTTCTTTATTTTCTTCTTCTAAAACAAGTGGCCAGGTTTGTATCAACTGGACAGGGAAGAAAAAAAAAAATGGCACACGGCAACTACCACTGGCTACTTTTCACCATATATTTGAATACGCCACATGATCAACAACAGTACACATTGAGAAAAGAAAAGAAAGCTCTCCAGGAGAGCGCAATGACGCCTTCCGGATCTCAGCTGGTCTTCTCCGTGCTGTAGTGCTTCGAGGTTTGGGAACCTATCGGGTTAAGTGGAGTGGCTTTTTTTAATTCGGTGTAATTTAAAAAAACAAGAAATGAACGTAAATAAAGTGACAACATCATGTAACGGTCGTAAGAGGAAACAAAGAGCAGCTTCTAGTGAAAATGGTAGCCCATGGCAAGAGACACGTATGGAGTCTGTCAGCCGGGATTTTTAGTTTTTTTTGTTTTTTTAACCCCTGTTTAGAACGTCAGAGTTGTGAGCGAACCTCCTCGATTGGTTAAAAACCTGGTATGAATCAAAGACGACAGTCTCAGCACCAAGTTCCTTTTCCTTGTACTCCCGCCTCACGAAAAGAGCTCACACACAAAGCTTCACTTATAAATATTTCAACTACAGACGACATTTTGCACTTTAACGCGAGCCCAACCCCGCTCCCGCCGATGAATCCAGAACCGCGCGCTCCTCCGAGAGGTGCGTCACTGACACCCGTCACTCGGAAAACGGCGGAACAAAGGGAGGCATCGGGTTGCCTTCTAAATGTCCTGGGATTGGGAATGTCGGTGTGCCTTTTCTTTTGTTCGTTCTTTCCTCTCGTTTCATTTGATTTGAGATAGTGTTACTTGACGAGACCTGGTAAGGTTTGACAACCCTCCCTCCCACGAACCCTCCCCCACCCCACCCCACCCCCCTCCGGCAGCGGGTCGGGGCGAGGTGCAGCCCATCTGCAGTACCCTCTCGCCCAAACGTAAGCATTTCTTTGACTTGGATGATGGAGCCATGCACAGAATGCCCTGTGGGCTGTGGCCCAGCCCTGGAAACTAGCGCTGGAGCTCGTCCCTGTCATCTGTTGGCAGGGAAGTAGTTGGGGTCCAAGTAGTTGTAGCCTGTGCTCTGCGGTAAGCAGTAGTCTTTGTCCAGGAAGGTTTCGGCCTGGCAGACTGGCTCCAGTCTGTGTGTGGGCTTGTGGGTCTCCGTTTTGAACAAACTGAAGGGGCAAACAGAAAGGGGACTGGTTAGGATGAGACCGCCGTGCCAACTGACCAACGTTTTAAGATAAACAGAATATGAACATGGATATTTTGTAGACAGACTCATGTTAGATTGAAGAGATTTCCTTTGTAAAGAATTTCAAATAAAACATTCTTGAAAAGCCATTAAAAAATGAAGGGCGAATATCACAAGTGTCTTGCATTTTCTAACTCTTCTATATCAGAACTGAAAATCAATTATTAATAATTTAGTTGATTAAAAAGGCATATGCAGGACAAAATTACTTTACATGCACATCAGATTCCATTTAAGCAAGGTTTAACAGTGTGAGCATTTCAAGCACATTTGCGTCTAAAAATAGATGTGCGCAAACTATAAAACGTACTCACGAGCATGTGTGTATCACAATTCCCAGCAGGTCTTAAAAAAAAATCAGTTTTCATGACATTTAATGTCATTAAGGGCCAGTTTTACTAACATCTTGCGCCAGCGCAAACCGTCTTTTGCCGTTAATACAGTACTGTCACGTTTTACTAAAGACGCGCAGTGACGAATTAGCGCTGAAAAGGCGTGGACAGTTATTTTTGCGCCTAACCTTGTTGAATATGCATTTGTAGGAGTTTCCCTTTCAGACACAAAATTTATGGGAGGAGAGTATTCAAATAAATCAAGCAACGAGATTTACTAATTTTTGTGCTCATCAAATTATTGGTATTTGCACCATTATTTAATGCCCAAAAAAAGCATGTCTTAAACTATTTTGCACTTGAAATGGCTGCAATTATTGTTGCTAGGAGGAGACATCACAGAAAACAGAGTGCATATGGTAGAAGGAATTTATTTGGAATGCCAGAAGAACACATTATCCGAACATACAGTTTGCCAAGCCATGTTATTTTTAATTTGCTTCAGGAAATAAAAGACGACTTGGAACCTTCAACCAGGTCTATCAAAACTTCTTGCAACATCTAGCTTCATTTTTTAGCCTCCAGTTCTTTTCAGTGTACTGTGGCTTCTTTATTTGCGACTACTCTGATTTGCACTGCGCTTGGTATATTGCGTTGGTCAATATGTAAATGAGATGTTGCGTCTATGTTCTTTAATTTATGCATTGTTAGTAAATCACCCACAGAAATTTCCACGCCCATCGGCGCTGTTTTTTTTTTAATTGACCTCTCACGCTAATTTGCCATTTAGTAAAACTGGCCCAAAATGTCTTAAATATCTTCAGTGGTACAACAAACGTCTTATTTTTGGGGATTTGAAAAACATGAATTGTGATACAGCCTAATGTGATTATTAAACCTCAAAGGGCTTTGATTTAAAAGGGCACATTTCAAGTGGTGCATTCAAGTCATGTCAAAAAGACTGTATTTATGAGTTAACTGTACATTAACACCACAATGTTGTATTTACGAGTGGGAAAAGCCCAACTCCACTCACCAGTCAGAGCAGGAACTGCAGAAGTCCACTGCGTTGTCCTGCGGACAGTCCTGACAGTGCCACCGTACACCCTGAATGGGCTCCATGCCACACATGTCACACTGAGTGAGAATTACATGCAAACATGAACAATGAAAAAAATGCTGATCATGAAAAAGAGCCACATTATATTATTATACAGCTGTCTAAGAGATGGCCTTTATCACTCGTTGCTTTGTTGCGTCATGTCTGGTTAAGCCACAAAGGGCAAAATCTGTAGGACTTTCTTCTGTGGAACATGATATTTCAGTGTTTTTGTCCATACAATGAAAGCCAGAGGGGCTGTATGAACAAAAATATTCTCAGCATTCTTCAAAATATCTTCTTTTCTGTTCCACCCAAATCAGTCATACAGGTTTGGAACAACACGAGGGGGGTTAAATGATGACCCGATTTATATTTTTGAGAATCAGTGAAACAATAGGCAGGAAAAAGTGTGTACCTTATAGCCAATGTGCTGCGTGAGAGCGCTCTCAGCCTGGATCTCCTGTAGTTTCTGTTTCTTGAGTTTCTTCAGCTCCAGTAGCTCCTTATACTCCGGCAAGTGCCTCAGCTCCACCGGAACCCCGTCCTCATCCTGAAACATCACCGCAGGGTCAGAACAGTACAACACTCTTCACCACATCAGCTGTCACTGCTACAAAGGCCTGTTCATACAAGTCTGAATTTTTAGTACAAAATATAATCTTTACAAAGTATTATCAAACCCATTTTCAGATTCAAATTCCCGAAATAAAAAGTATTGTATAAATAAAAGTTCACAAGGGGCGCATTTATTTCATCAAAAATACAGTAAAAGGTAATATTGTGAAACAATATTATTATTATAACCAACTGTTTTCTATTTTAATATATTTTAAATTGAAACTTTTTCCTGTTATGGGAAAGTTGAATTTTCAGCATCATTACTCCAGTCTTCATTGTCACATGATCCTTCAGAAATGATTCTAATATGCTGATTAGCTGCTCGAGAAATATTTCAGACAATTTGAAAACAGTTGTGTTGCTTAATATTTTTTTCAGGATTAAAACTTTTTGTGACTTTATCATCAATTGAATGCATCCTTGCTGAATAAAAAAAAGTTTTAACTTTAAAAGTCAGGAAATAGTATGCACGAGCACCACAATATAATAAAAATCAACATTGCAATGTGATAATGACAATTCAAATGGGTTTAGGCTGTTGACAGGAAATATTCCAATATTTCCGTGCAGGCTTTACATGCAGCTTGTGATGTCATGATTTGTAGTAAGTCTATATTTGGCGCATGTAAGGCTCACTGATGCTTGGCAACGTGCGACTGGTTATGTTCTCTGCAGGGCCCGCTGACCGGTGTCGCGTAAAGGTTACATATCAGAGACAGAGAAAATGTCAAGCCACTGCAGTCAGTTCACAGTCACTCAACACACAGCCCTCTTTATGCAGTTCAGCTGAGGAGACGCAAACATCGAGTCATCTCTAATGATTTTGGCAGCGGTGTCTGTCAAAAGGCAACTCATCATTATCAAATGATCAAACATCAAGCAAATCCCAACTGTGGAAATGCCAGTTTGCGGTCATTAATGGATTTCCTGTTTGAGAAAGGCCCTCAAATATTTGCCAGAGGGGAAGAGAGGAAGTCGCTATGATGAAACAAAATGGCTTTCAAAAAGCAGTGAGAATTTTTCATCAGTCGATTTCAGGTATTTATTTTTTCCGTTTTCAGCTTCTAAGTCAATTTGCTCGAATATGATCTGATAAAATGTTGTGGCTCTCACGGGTTCAAGCATACATGTATTTCTCTGATGACTAGTGACCTGATCAGTAACAGCACACCCTGAAGTGGGAGAACTCAGATTTAGTTGGATTTGCACTATGAGATCTAGAAGTATGAGAACTGACCGAATCATCCGCTCCATTATCCTGGAGGCTGTTGAAGAAGTGAGAACGTTCGTCCTCGTCATCCATATAGACGGGCGGCTCGTATGAGGTGAGGAACGTCGAGGGCCTGTACAGGTGCTTATTGAGGTGGTGCTGTCGCTTACTGGAGGCCTGCAATTATAAACAACATGTCCTGTCAATAAATATGCACTGTAAAGCATTTTAAATAACTACTACTGATTTATTTATTTATTTAATTCATATATACACACATACATATATATATATATATATATATATATATATATATATATATATATATATATATATATATATATATACACACACATGCATGTATGTATACATACACACTACAATTCAAAAGTTTGGGGTCAGTAGGATTTTAAAAAAATTAATATGTTTATTCAGCAAAGATGCACTGAATTGATTGAAAGTGACAGTAAATACATTTACACTAATAAAAAAAAAAAGAAATAAAAAAAAATGCTGTTCTTTAAACTTTCTACAGATCCTGAAATAAACTGCATCATCGTTTCCACAAAAATATTGCACAACTGTTATCAACTGTGACAATAACTAAAAAATGTTACTTGAGCAGCATATCAGTTTATTAGAATGATTTCTGAAGGATCATGTGCCACTGAAGACTGGAATAATGATTCTGAAAATTCAGCTTTGCCACCACAGGAGTAAATTACATTTATAATATATTAAAACAGAAAACAGATGTTTTAAATGTAATAATATTTCACAATTTTACTATTTGTACTGTATTTCTAATCAAAAAATACAGACAGGTGAGCATAAGAGATTAACTTCAATAATATATTATACATTTAAAAGACAAATTTACCTTTTTACTGTACGTGCACACATTGGGTGTTCTGCCTGGTACTGGAATTCCAGCTTTTGTCAGTTTTATGAAATATTTCTGTACCCTGCTAGCAACCTGTAAAGAAGAGGAACAAAAACTTAGTATACAAAAAGAGCTGGCCCTATATTAAGTGGTTAAGCTTTCCTATCACAGCTTTTAGATGTTAAGACTCCTGTCCCATTTGTGAAAAAGCATCTTTAAATAATAGAGAGTCTCTATTAAATGGGGCTGTAAGGATGTTAATTGCTCGACTGCTTTAGAAAGCACTGAAAAGCTGACAAGAGATTTAAATGTCCATCAAGGCCAAAAGAAGATGAGGGTGACTGTGCAGAGCGGGGCCTGAAGACGCACCTGTTTGGCGGTCCTGTTGCCAAGTTCATCTGCGATCTTCTGCCAGCGTTTAGACTCGACCTCCTCTGGTGGAAACTTCAAAAGCAGCTGCTCCAACTTTTTCTACAAGTTTCACATATGAGATGTGATGAGCAAACAGCCAAACCTTACAGCTCAAGAGCTTCACAAAATACTAAAATGCACATTCTTTCATAAATTAGCTTATGTCGACTAATTTGAATGGAGAAGTAACTTTAAGAGTGGTAGAACTGTTCGCCATTAAACCTTTCTCAGTTGTTTGTTCCTTAAAAGGCTATAAAGTGCTCATGGGTAGCTTCATACCTGCTCTTCAACAGTCCACAGCTGGTTGAAGGTGTCAGGTTTGTTCTGGTTGCACAGCCTCCCTCTGATCATCTGTACAAACACCATCAACCAGAAAACGTTACCATTAACGCACAGTTCAAAGCCATACATGGACATTAACTTAACATTTTAGGTTAAAAAAGAAAAAGGAAAATTTATAACAGACTAGCACAGCAGCTGGGTTATTAGGTTCTTTGAATGCTATTACTTTAAGAGCTGCCGCTGCTGAACGTGACGTGGATCTGACACGGATGCTCGTAGTTTCATTCGCGCTTTAATATGAAATGATACAAGCTACAGCATGCCCCGCCGTATTTGTGCGTGTTTGTGTATATGCACATTTTTAAAATATAATGTTTCTATAAATATAAAACTATTCATTTAATTGTATTTTACATTTAAGTTTTATATTTTAAATACACATTCTTGTCTTTTTGTCCAATTTTCAAATATATTTTTTTTTTACTTCAAATAAAAATTAGTAATGTTTTATTTAATCTGCTTAGTTTGACTCATGGCTTATAATGGTGTAATAAACACTTCTGGAACACACATCTCCGAAAACGTGGGTGGGCAATAATGAACTCAACTGACTTTTTACCATTAATTATGAGAGAGTGGATCTGCTCTGATTTCCTGATCTACTGAGAGACCAGTGGAAATGCTTTATTCCTTTATTCATCGATTTAACATATATACACACTCTATATCAAAAGGAGGACAAGGTTTCTCCCATTGGTTTCCATAGATACCATCTTTTCGCTTACATGTGCTGCATGCATGAACATACTGAACAAGAGAGAAGGGATGAACTGACTGGTGTGAAACTGCAGGTAGAAAGCTAGTTTGTCTGAACACAGCACTTCCATAAAACGGGCCAGGAGACACACTCTTATTTGTGATCAGCATGCTTGCAGTGCATTTTTGTTGAAATGTTACAGCAGAATGAATATAGATGGAGATACTGTGCTCTCAAGGAAGATGTTGTGCATGCAGAGCACATTCGAGTTCATGTCCTAGGGCTCAAGCACATATATAACAAGAAACAATGTCAAGTTAAATGTTAGGTCTTGATCTTATTATGTATCAGATGCAGTGGTGTGTGATGAAACATGGTGAAATCGTAGGTCATGGGGAAAAAATGAACAAAGCATAAAGGAGAATCTGTAACCCCATGTTTTCCTTAAAACACAACATGCAGGTTCATAGTCAAGATGGCTGTAAATGGTGACAGAATACAAATGATGATAAGTACAAAGACTTAATCTGAGTTTACCTGAGTTCTGCTACTGGACATGCTGTGTTCTGGACCGTCACTTGACGGCAGGGAGGAGGAGTAGACGGATGAGGAGTCACCCTCCTTCTTGGAATCCACAGGACTTTTTGGTCGAGCAGGCAAGCCCACTGCAGAAAGACAATACGCATTTTAACTTTGGCATACTCCCTATCCATGCACTTTCTACTGAACAGACATACCCAAAGAACACTGTCCTGTGATGAAAGGGTCCACTAAATCTTTCAAGTAATTAAAAAAACAAAAAAAAGCCATTTATTAAATTATAAGAATTCATTTGTGGTATTAAAGGAATTCTGATGGCGTGTCCATGATAAAAAAAATAAAATAAAAAAAAAAGGAAAAACCTTTGAAATATCTATTGCTAAATTCTTAGAAATGTACACTTTGTATTCATGTTGGTATCATACGGTAAAAAAAAAAAATACATTACTGTTTTTTTTTTTTATCATATTTTTCATCAACAGGGGAGCAAACTTGTCAGGAGTGAAAAAGGTTACAAATTAAACTCCATCCATCCAATGTTACATACTGCAAAAAATGCTTTTCTTACATTTTTTTTTTTTTGTTTCCAGTCCAAATATCTAATAATTCTTAAATCAAATCTTTTTTTTTTCAGAAAAAAATAGGTCAAAAGTCAAAATAATCTTGTTTTTGGTTTGAAATAAGATTATTTTGTTTACACCATTTGCAGATTATTTTGCTTGTTTTTAGGAAACCTCACTTAATTTTGACTTTTTTTCTGAAAACAAGACTATTTTTACTTGTCTAGAAAATGCTTCTTGATTTTAAGAATTTTTAGATATATTTGGACTAGAAACAAGACAAAAACTAAGTAGGAAAGCATTTTTTGCAGTGCACCATTCAAGGATAAAAACCTTTACATGATTAAAAGACGTTTGAGCGACAGCTACAGTCTACAATCAACAAGGATTGTTGTTAAGATGTTACATGAACTTAGTCAGGGGAAATAAACCACTGTAAATCTTCATTTCAGCACTCGAATTTTTGAAGCAGCTGACGAGTTAAACACGAGGTGTTTCTCCGTCTTGAAACAGGCTGACACTTAGCTATGGCTTAACCAGGCCCGGTGTCAAGGGGGGGCTTGGTGGGGCTTAGCCCCCCTATGACGTTCTGAAGCCCGCCCTGCAATGATCCACGCAAAGGCGACTATTGCGACTTTACTGTCAGGAGCTGGGTTACATAAAAACTACCCAAACACTAAAATATGTTTAAATAAATGTTGAAATAAAATAACCATTATTTTTTAAAGTAGCCTACAATGTTCTGTGTTCACTACAATGTTCACACACTATAAAAGCAACTGGTGCAAGCTGGTAATCACTTAAGTTGGTCGACGTCCACCAATTGCGCAAATGCTCCGTTACCTCTCCCTCCTCTGATCATTTGATCAGTCACCCCCCTTGGTTCCAGGACCTCGCAATTTACAAATTAAGCACTGCCTCCAAGAAGCCGAAATGCGTTGATTTTAACCATTTGATGCGGAAGATCACCTGTGTATTTAGAACATTCACAAATTCAAACGTGCTTTCACGCTTTGTCTGGCGCTGAGCCAGAAATAGATGCGCTCAGTGCTTTTAGCCTTATATCACAACGATTCAGTGTTTTCAACCACATAAAATTTGGTTTCAGACATTTAAATTAAATTACTAGCAAAAAAGACATTTGTTAAATAGTACACACTGATGTTTGTAAGTTTGTTAAATGTGGTGTGTAAGGAAAGCTACAATAATAATCCATTCAATCTGACGCTGCCTGACTTGAGCTGAGTGATATTAATATTACTATACATTAAACGGCATGCTCTACCAGTAGGTCGAACAGTTCTCAAATCGACTTCATGTCAGAGTAATAGCTTACTGATATGTGAGACAAATGTTAAGGTTGAGACTGAGGAGCATTTTTGCAAAGGGTAGCGAACTAATGCAGCGATAACGTAACTTACAATCTTCATAGCTATCGCAACAGCAGCCTCACGCAAAACAAACAAACAAACAAACAAAAAAACAGCAGCCTCACGCAGTAATCACCATTTAAACTGGAACACCATAATTTACAGCAGATACAAATGCATTCTGTCCGAAATATGGACAGTTGCCTGCAGTGTCTAAAAGTTAGGCTTCAGGAGTGAGATTGGTTGGATGAGGGAAAGAACATTAAGGTAAGCCAATCAGAGGCAGAGTAGGGCGGGTCCATTCCTTTGCCAACAGGGGAAGAAAAACGCTACAGGTGACGTGATACAGATGACTCGCAGATACGACTACGAACCCCCCCGCTCAATTTTTTTTTTTTTTTTTTTACAGATCTACACGATTCACGTGAATGACCTATTTCAAGGTGAAAACGGCGAAAGGTGACAAGTTTGCACCCCTGATCAAATAAATGCAGCCTTGGTGAGCGCAAGAGACTTCTTTAGAAAACATTTAAAAAATTGCCACCCTCAAATGTCTGAACAGCAATGTACTCTCGTATTCATGTTGATTTCATGTGGTTAAATGAAAAAATCAAATTAAAAATTATTAATTCATAAATGACAAAACTGAGAATTTGCACCACATGATCTACAACCTAAACTTACCATGTTATAAAAACATCAATTTATCTGATTGACCTTGACATGGCCATAAAGGTCAACAAGATATGATTTCCTATTTTACATTTTTCTGCATGTTCGCACTTGATCACAACACAGAACTTTTATTTGAAGAGAAAAGTTTTTTTTTCTAATATTAATGCAATTATAAAAAATAAAGCAGTTTTGTTAAAATATTTTTGCATCATTTGCATTTTTTTTTTGCCTGTTTGTAGGGATGCACAATTTAGCCAAGCATTTGAAATTGTCAACATGACTATTAATTATTAAGTACAACAATTATTGCTATTGTAATATTTCACTGTAGAATAAAAAATATTACATTTATTGTATATAATAAATTATATTTATTATACAACAATAATACTAATTTTATTTTACAGTACAACTGTAAAACTATTTTTAAAAAATTATTTTAAAACCATCAAACTTTTATTTCTGCAATCATAGCCTTTTTTGATTTGATAAATGCTTAAAGCCATATTGAGATTTCAGACAAATTGCAAATTGCATTTTTAAGGTATTTTTTGGGTCCATATCCTAGGCAATTGGACCTGAGGGCACTCCATAAAAATACACACACACAAAACGGTACACACCTTTGTCAAAGATTAACTGCAACTGTCGTGTTTTGCGCTTCTTGTCACAGAACTCCCTTTCAAAGTCGCCACGGCCTGAGGTGTATTGGTCCCATGCAATGTCCGGGAGCTGGACTACTCTCTGGGGCCGAGGCAGACCCATCTCCACCTGTGATGAAAGCAGATGATCAAAAACAAACTTAAACCAGAATGCAGGACTAAGTAACAGGTATTTCAAACAATACCAACAGAAGTCCCAGAGAAAGCTTCTGTACCCGTTTCTGTAGCTGGTCCACAAAGGCGATGGGGTCAGACAGGGCTTCCTTCTGGTGCCGTGCCAGTGTCTCTAGGTCCAGGATGGCTTGGGTTCGCTGGGCTTCCAGTACACTGATGGTCTGGAGCAACCTCTGATAACTAATGTAGAGGACAGAGGAGAGGGAAGGGCAGAGATGCTTTGTACATTATTAACAGCTGATGCTATGCATTTAACCATCAAACTTTCAGCAGTTATTCATTACTTCATTTTAGTGCAACACAACCACACACTTTACTAAAGAAAGTCCCTGTAAACATTCCCATAGAAATATATTCTATAAATAGAAATATTTCCTGTTCACCAAAGGGTGGGCGGGTGTTGACAGGTTCGTGCAGGAACACGGTTTTCTGCTTGTACCCAGAAATAGTTGGACTAATTTTTAATTGTTTAACACTTTAAGGGAAAGATTTTTTTAAGTTCAGCCTCAGGAGGTCAAAGTTAAAATGCTAGTTTTATGATATATTGTAATTGCTGGATATAAAAATCATGGCCACACTATTTTACAATCCCTTTGTTACACATGTGTAATAACAGAACATTCTGCATAATTACATCCAATAACCCTAAACCAAACCCTAATCCTAACACCTAACTATATAGTAAGTACATGTAGTTAATTAATATTACTCAGTACTTAAATGTATAATTACACTGTAACAAGGACACCTTAAAATAAAGTGTAACCTTTTTCTCTACTAGGTTCATGCTACGTAACAATTTCAGTAACTCAGCTCTCAATTCTCACAAAAAAGTTTTTATGCCTCTAATATATTACATCGGATTCAGAAGCTCACATCTGAAAAAGCTTTTCTAGATTCATCTTGTTAGTTACGAAGATATGGCATTGGCTGAGTGCTACAGAGCTTTGACCTTTTCCCTGCACACCCTCAGGAAAATAGGATCCACAAATAGGAACACGAAAAAAGAGGCAAAGAGAGGGAAAAAAAGGGCGAATTAGACAAAGATGCTCTTCTAAGCGGGAGATTCAGCCTACTGCTTAGAAGTAATCTTATTCAGAAGCTCAACAGACCTTGTATAATCAATCTAGCCTAACATGGCATGAATGAAAACCAGTTGATGACAGCAAACATCCAATCTCAACAAGAATTCATTTAGAGGAATGGCTCCATTTGATTTGTCTTACTTGAGGGCAACTGACTAGTTTTTCTTCAATTTCCTAGCCATTTAATAACTTAGACCGCAGAAGAGCTGTTAACAGCCCCTTGATTTAGATGCACAATGAAGATAGGCATGTAGCACTGCAGGCTGGGGAAAGCAGCCAACGATGGCAATGAGCCCAATACTGACATATGGCTGGCAATGCACTGCCACCTATGGGTCAACCATCTGAAAAGCAGACTGTGTCTAAGGTGTAACAGACAAAAACTAAACAAACATATAGTGATATGGGCTTTGGGCCATTTTAACCTTTACTTTGCCAATTAACCTGTATTAAATACTACACTCATACATCTTTTCATGTTAGTAGCCAACGTGAGCATGTTTATCGCTAATCCCAAACCTCCAAATCACTGGAGACCTCAAATCTGAGGCTTGTTGTAGAATACTACTTATCTAAATGATCATCAAGAGCAACATCTTATTACCCAACCAGCAAAGTTTCAAAAACACTCTGAAAACTAGCAAGACCCTACCGACCAAAATCCCCTGGCATTGTGGTGACCAGTTTTGCACAGACAAGCACTCCTCATTTTCTTCTTCAAAAACAGTAATCTGCATTAATATATCTATAATTTAAATGTCAAACACACAATACATCCAAATTAAAATGCAGGAGAAAAACTGTCCCAGATAAGAAATGAGAACGATTTAATATAACAACAAAAGATAAATAATTCAGACAGGCCTCATAAACTGACGTGACTGCAATCTCTTTTCATTTCTATTGACCGACAAGCCAATCCAGTTGGCCACTCCTGATCCCTGCACTCACACTGTGAGATGGGCACACGCTGAATGAGCACAACCCAGGACAACCTGTCCACCAGCAGCAGGCCTTCCCTCGCTTATTACCTACCACCGTCCTGGAGATTACAGCAGCTGTTGCTCATTTTCTGCTAGTGTAGTTGACTATTACGCTACAGAAAACAAGTATGCAGAGTTAAACTGGAAAACACCGAGATGTTTATCTGGGACAACCTCTTCAACTTACAAAGCACAAACACTTTGAAAACTAAAAAGACAAAACGAGACTAAAAACAAGAGCAGGCTAGACAAATCAAAACCTGACCTGCTGGGTTTTGACAACCACATAAGTTAAAGCAATGCAGTTTGCGACTACTTTTAAAGCAAACCTCTATAATATAATAATAGGACATTTGATTTATGAAGCTAGAGAACTCCCTCTATATGGAAACTGAAATAGTAAGACTTGAAAAGTACTAGTGGTACTTGCAGTAGTTATGCAGTTGCTACTAGGGCGTTCTAGGAAGTTTGTAACTGGCAAAAGTACAAAAACTCCCATCAGCTAAAGATGTATGATATTCTGTTTTTTAGATGTGGCTCGGGTCTATTCAGGGGTGCCCAATCCTGTTCTTGGACATCTACCCTCCAAAGTTCAGCTCCAACCCTGATCAAACATAACTGAACCAGCTAATTAATCTCTTCAGTAGCAGAGATTGTCTTACTATTGGGAGATGAGAGAGTCTGTATTAATTACCACTGGAAAAAGCATAACGGCTAACTTGGATCACGTGAGGCTCCTCAGCCAATCATACAACGGCCTCTGGTCTCCTTCCCTGCGTAACGCCAATACATATCTATGGCCACAGCGTTAGCATTAGCTGTTATGCTTTTTTGGCTAAAGGTTGCAGGCTTGCCTTCCAGTGGCTTTGTCAGCAGCACTTGATAATTACAGACATGTGTGTTGGAACAGGGCTGGGACTGAAGTCTGCAGGTAAGTAGATCTCCGAGAACAGGATTGGGCACCTCCTGATGTAGTTCAGTGCCTTTAAAGGTTATAAATAAGCAACCCAAATAAACTATAATAAATAATCCCAAATACTTTGGGTTTGGTGTTTGTTCAAATTATTAACCCTAAATATGAGGAATAGTAACTTTGGTGCTTGCCACAGCAAACAACTCAAATGAACAAATACAAAAGGGTACATTAATAAACAAAAAGGTTTAAAGGACAAAGCACACACTGGTTTACCAGAACTGAGGACTTCAGACAGGACAGCATAAACCTGAACATACTCTTTGTTGTGTTTGAGAGCCAAGTGATCAGACTCAAAATAGTAGACATCGGGATCCTCCTCTTCCTCCTCATCTTCCTCGGCCTGAGCGGCCAGCAGCTCTTTGGTGGATCTCGACACTCTACTCTCTGACACTCCGACCTCTCCACTGACCCCTGCTTTCTCTGAGAGTTCATTGTTTGCCTCGCTAGAAAGCCCCAGTGCATTGTGGGGAAGGTCTTTATGGCTGGTGTCCTCAGAGGAAAGAGGAACCGGCGAGGACTCCTCCTTCAGCGAACCATTGTCTATGTGCGGGGAACTGGGTTTGGGGGAGCTGGCTTTGAGCCCACTACCAAAGGCAGCGCGGCGCGGTGAAGTCCTCAGGGTGTATCTGTGTTCTTGAGGCTCTGTGAAGGAGGGGGGCTCTGCAGGCAGCTGGGAGGCAGTCAGCACCGCCGTTTCTCCTGAGATATTCGAGCAGTTGTCAGAAGGGTCCTGCAGCTCAGCCTGAAAGCCACCGTTGGTGCTCTCCTCTCTTGTGAGCTCGTCCTGAGCCTGGCCAGCGTCCCCTACGACGTCCACCTCTACCTCCATCTCGGGTTCCCGGGACAGCACTGCCTCGGCAGCTTCCTCGGGGGTGCAGTTTCTCTCACAGTCAATCTGAGGGCTGTCGGACTCATTGGCTTGCTTGGGATGAGGGGATCTACAAGGCACAATAGGGTCAGGGGATGAGGGCGCAGCCTGGCTGCCGTTTAACAGTGAAGGACTGTTGTTAAGCATGGCAGGGGAGGCACAGGGCTCCGAGGGTAAGGCTGCAACTTCTGAGTCCTCCTTATGGAGTTCAGTGAGGCCATTGGTGGCCTTGACGTTCTCGCCGGCCTGCGGCAGAGGGGCGATCTCCTCCGCCAGGCTGTCCTCTTTCTGCTCTGCCTCTTTGTTGAGGCTGAGCGGAGGGTCCGAGGACACGTTCGATTTGGCGCCCTCGTCATTTTCCTTCGGTGCAGCGGGATCAGGGCTCTCCTGCTTGAGAGAAGGCTCCTCCTCTACCCCCTGCGATTCACCTGAGCGAGGGCAGCGTTTAGCCCTCTTCAGGGCGGGGGAGGCTTCCTGCCCACCTCCAGGCCTAGGACGCTCGCAGTTGTCCGATTTGTCCGACTCGTCCTTCTCGGAGCTCGGCAAGCCCCGCTTTCCGTAGGACGGCAAGGGCTCACCCTCTGCCTTGCCCTCGGCTACCTTTCCGACCTGTGCTCCGGTCTGCTGGTGCTGCTGACAGTCCTGCTTCTTCTTGGGCGAGCGGGCTCTGGGCACAGGAGGCGCAGAGCTCTCTTCCGGCTGGGCGATGCTGCGGTTCCTGAGGGTTCGACCACAAAAATTCTCATCCAATCCATTTATCCCCACTGATGATCTTGTGACGCGCGAAGAGCGGGACGCGGCCATACTATGGTGGGTGCCTACTGTCTCCTCATCGTGGTGCTCTCTCCTCAGCAGCAGAATGTGGGCACCTGAGGGACAAGACGAGAGAATAATTACACATCATTCAGATTCTATTCCTACAGCTTGTAATACAAAAAAACCCAATAAGTATTTTCCTGGAAAAACAGCTAGAAATCAGACAGCTAGAAATCCATAAAGTCATTTTTTCTGGACACAATAAAATATAGTGATCTGATTCTGTTTATAATTTTCAACTCATTCTATCCAAAGCTTCTGAGACAATCACAAATCATTCTTGCTATTTCGGTAAAAGCTTGTATTTGTTAGCCAGCTAGATAACTTCATCTCGGTGTCATATTTAAAAAACACATGAAGATGATTTATCAACAAAGATAAACACATGATGGACTAAAGAGCCAAATATGGAAAAATGAGGTAAAAGAAATATTTTAGCTGAAGTTTAAAGATGTGAGCTAATCTGTTTGCTGGATGTTCCTTCACAAAGGGTCAATGGATTGAGACGGAGCAGGAAGAGAGTAACTTGTGTGTCAAGAATGAGAGTGCATTCATGGAATATCTGGAATGTTTCTAAGCAGAAGTTCCACGGGAAAAGGAGAGAGACGTCTTTATTTATAGCTTTTTAAGCTAGTGAAAAATATCAACTAGATTTCTGAAGAAAACCTGAGTGATGTCTGCCTGTGCAAAAGCTGCCACCACAATGCCAAGGCACTGCTATGCAATTATTTATTGTTAAAAACAGAAGAGCCAGCCAATGCAAATCTAAAAGATTTTTTTTGCTCGCTTAAAAAAAACCTAATAACACAAACCTCCTTAGAAAGCTGCACAATTATGTTTGTCCACAGAACAAACATGATCTCTAGTTTATTACTTAGGGGTATGCGCAATAGTAATAGTGATGACGCATGAGCAAACATCACTAACAAGATTCCCACAATAGATCTTTAACGTGCACAATTTCAGAGGAAAATCTTAAATCGCAAGTTCTTCACTCCTGCTCTCACGGTCTTTGTGTTTGGTAAAACAGTCAAACATACACCACTTGAGGAATAACAACCTACAGGTAGGTTATGATCTACTGTTATCTAATATTCTATAAATACGTCTGATATTCGGAGGTTATCTGAGAGTTTCCCACAAGCTATCAATCTACTTATCACACATGTGCTCGCTAGGCTTTCCCTGGTGCATTGCTAAAGCTGCAGATGTGAAGGGGGATGGTCTGTATTTAAGCTGCTTCTTATCTGAGCTATAAAAGTGGTTTTCAATACAACGGCTAATACAACACAAACCTTCAGTCTTGAAAGACTGATCATGGGTGTCTTTAGTAAAGCAGTCAGTGCGCCACAGAACCCATTGAACAAAGTCCAAAATTAGCAATTATAAAGCACCAAAAATGTAAGTTGGCTGGTAACTCTAGGTGCTGCAAATTTACATGATGTAAACTGAATTATAACAATCTAAATGTCACTGATGTATATTGGGTATTTTCAAGTATCGTAAAGTCAAAGTATACATCCAAGTTCCATTGTGGCTTGTGGACAATGATTTTATTTATTTATTTTTTTTAATCAGAACCGTCCGGTAATTTCAGCACATGCATATCCATGCAGATTTGTGTGAGTGATTTTAACGCAAATCCAAGTAATCCAAGTGCCAAACATGGCCATACACACTCATTGTCATTAGACTACACTTTGAAAGGCTTGACCACTCAACTGTGCAAGATGGAGCAGAACACAAAAAATTAGGTATACCTGGATCCTTAGTGTCACATCTGATTCAAATCAAATGGTCAACTAAGAAAAACAGAAATGTTTTCCTTAGAGGAATTTCCCGAACTCAATAAAATGAAACATACATAGAACGTTCCTGGCAATATTCCAAACCACAAAACCAAATATATGAAAAGTCTTCACATTTTTGTGAAAGCCATTTCATGGATAGACAAGATTAGCTAATTCTGCATACTGCTATCTGTGATGCAGTGATGCAATGTTTGTCACAAATATTTTTTATTAGTTAAAAAATATAATTTTATTATTTCTAAATATTAAATTTAGGCTTTTATTCATATATAAACAAAGCACACAGAACACATAAAATATGGTAAACTGAAGTTCAAAGTGCAGTGTGACAAAAACAGACCTATTTGAGGATCAAGAAAGCACATTTAAGCTTATGTTTACAATATTTGTTGTTCTTTATGTATGTGCACTGTAGGGCTGTGTGATACGTCAAAAATATCTTATCGATAATCGCTGTAAAAAATATCGCAATATCCAATAATATCGTTTACCCAGGCCCCACCTCCACCATGCCCCGCCCCGCCCCGCCCCTGCCGAGACAACATTGTTCAGTTTGGTCTTAATTACTGCCACATTAAAGTTTAGTTTTACTTTTCTTAGTTTGTGCTTAAACTAACAGAAAACATTAGCTTTACTGTTATGTTGGTGTTGCTAATAATTTCCACTCTGTTCTTATCAAATTTGTGTTTGAAATGAATTTCGTTTTGTGAGGAGAACTGTTGAGGAAAAATAATAGAACTCAATTTTAAGTTCATCATGGTGAAGTTGGACATTCTGGCGGTGATTGTAAGAATGATAAATGCATGTTGATGTCATACAATGTCTTATGCCTATTTTCCGATGTTTCTCTTTCTTTTTGGCATTATCGCCTGTGTAGACATTTCATGTAAGTTTAATTTCCTTGATTATAACAATTGTAGCGTTGTTTTTAAAACTTGTAGTCAAGCTGTAACATAGGCTATTTGATATTTATCACGTATGACTAAAATCTTGCAGGGATTAAAAACGAATTCTGAGCAAAAACGTTGTTTTTTTTTCCTTTTCTGGTAGCTCGGAGGTTTCTTTTGGCCCGTTTTTAACGAAATAAAAATAACTGCTTTTTATTTAGAAGCAGGGTTCATTTAAATTTCATTTTTGTATTTTAATTTTTATAGTTTTTATTTTATTAATCAAAATACAATGCCCACAATATAATATTCAGTGTTGGGCTGCCGAAACTCCGAACACATGTATGTTGAGGGGCGAGCTGAGTTTACTTTAATGCCTTAATCCGTTTGCAACAAAACTTTATAGTTTTGTTGAAAATGAATTAAGAATTTATAGTGCTATATCTCAGCTTAATTAAACAGAATTATACTGTATACACTGTTTTAAAAAAATCTGTAAAAATAGGGCACAATGTGCGCTGTATGAATAGGCTGTGACGGAATTTGCGTATTTTATAACTGTCATGTTTGTGGTTTTTCATCATTATACAGTCTGTTTTAATAAATATTCAGAAACACATGCAGTGATACTATGTCTTTTTTCTGTTTAACTTTTATTAAACTGCAGATCTAAATAGAATAGGCCTATACCCTAAATAAGGATAAATTAGGCTACAGGATTGGAAGGCATCTCCAAAATAATCACATACACAGATGCACGTTGCCATTATGGTAGTCAGCTCCGAACAACAGGCAAATAAAATATAAACTGAGGTTACAAAAGTGATTCAGTCAAGATCAGTGAGGGATTTTCTTTTGTTCTTTGATTAACATTAATGACTGGCGGCAGCGGCTGCTGTCAATGCACAGATCCAATACACCCTTGTTTTCTTTCTCAGCTCTTTACGTTCACTTAAGACATAACTGATTGTATTTATGGGACATTTTGATATAATTCTGTGTGTATTTGTCCATTCGAATGTGTAAGAATGTGAGAAAGAGAGCTCAGTCTAGTGTTCGCGTATATAAGAGGCAGCTTTTGTGCGTGCGCTTTGTGTGCGTGTGTGTGCGCAGCACAGAAAATAGCGCGTGAGTGCAGAAACGAGCTCTATTTCACCTTCTTGCAGTTGAATCTTTTGAAATCACAATAAAAGTGCATACAGGAATCGAGAAGCAGAATCGAAAATTAATTTTCTAACAAGTAATTCGATTCCTGACCTTACACATTTGATCTGATTTCCAAAATTGGAATACTTTTTTGATTCCCAACCCTCCTACTAAATTATTTCATTCTTGCATGCAAAAAGACCTGTATATGGTGACTATGGGGCTATGTAAAATATTTTTTGCAACTTACAAGGTTTATCATTTGTAATTTTTTTTCCCGATAATATCGATAATCGTCTGTTACCTGACTGTCGACATCGACATCACAATACGTACGAGACATCATCGAAATACGATAATATCGTCATATCGCCCAGCCCTAGTGCACTGATCAATGTTTATATGTGAATAAAAGCCTAAATTATTTTTTTTCCTTATCATATGAAGCAATTATGTCTCTTCACAAGACTTATGAATCACTCAATTCATATGGACTACTTTCACAATGTCTTTATGAACTTTTCGACACATCAAATCTTTTGTGAAATGGACTTTCAATTGAGGGACAGAAATTTCTCAGGTTTCATTAAAAATATCTTCATTTGTGTTTCAAAGATGAACGAAAGTCTTATGGGTTTGGAATGACGTGAGGGTGAGTGCTGACAGAATTTTCATTTTTGGATGAAGTAGACCTATCCCTTTAATTGTTTTAAACATCCCATTCTTAACTAAAGAAAGAAAGAAAGAATATAAAACTTGAAATAACACAACATTTAATGGTACATTTTCTCAATTCACCAGCCATCGGCATACGTGCAAAAAGCTAATTTTGGACCCGGAGTATGACAAATGAAGCAGTCAGTCCAAAGACCAGTGCTTACAGAA
>JAFVLL020036770.1:0-68925 GCA_021397915.2 Tor tambroides | reverse complement strand
GCTTGACTAATTTCAAACAGAACGCCATCCCCCTGGTCAAATACTTCCAAGAAAAAGGCCTCATCGTCACAGTAAGGAACATTTTTGAGTATATTTCTCATAAGTGAGAGAGACTTCAAATGGAAATGTCAAATGGAAAACTGGATAACACTCTTTAATTACGCAATTGATAGAATTCTTTATTTCTTTATTTATTTGGAAGGGACCTTGTACAATATTAAACAAATTTTTACATTTAATGCAATGCACAACACTCTTATGGAAGATAATCTAGCGGATTTCACAGAGTATTTAGAATGAAAATGACCAAAAGGGCAAATTAAAAATGATATATTTTATATATTTAATATATACATTTGTCTAAAAATAATATCAAAGCTCAAAAGATGATGTTTCTTAAAATTAAGATTTGAATTCTTTATTGCACCAATATAATTAAAACCAAAGATCATTTCAATCATTTCACCATTAATAAAAATGTCAACACTAAGGGTACTTTCACACTTGGTTCGATTGCCTGGTCCGAACCTGAGTTCGATTGCTCCCCCCTCCCCCTGCCCCCGCTGGAATGTGTTCATATTATTTTATTTGGGTCCGAACTGCAGTTCGTTTACGTCATCAAGCCAGCAGCTGTTTACCCCGTTGCTTAGTAACGACGGCGCAGGAGAAGGCAGCAAACTAGTTGCTCTCTTTATTTTTATATATTTATATTTTTGAACCATTGGTTTTGTTTCCAAAGCTTCAATACATAACAGCACTTATGTCTGTCTTACGAATGCACTGCAAACGCTGAAGGCAAAAAGAAATGAGATATACAGCTCTCTACTTGCAGCTTTTCAGGAAAGTGAGTGAAACACACACAAACACACATTTTTATCAAATAATATGTCTATAAGTGAATATATAGGTTCACTTCCGCGATTTGGTACGATTGCGTTCACATCAGCAGCGAACCGTACTGGAGTTCACATAAACCAAACCCCAGACCACCCTTTTTAAGCAGACTCGGGTACGGTTCGTGGGTGCGCTCCTGAGTTCGGAAGACAGCGTTCACATCATCCAAACGAACCGAACTCTGACGTTAATCGAACCCGGGTGCGCACCAAAAGTGCTAGTGTGAAAGCACCAAGACTGAAATCAAAGGGACAGTTTACCCAAAACTGAAAATTTTGTCATCATTTTCTCATCCTCACATCATTCCATCCAAACCCATAAGACATCAGTTCATCTTTGAAACACAAATGAAGATATTTTTTAATGAAACCTGAGAGATTTTTGTCCCTCCATTGAAAGTACAAAACTTCACTCTTAAAAAAATTTCCTAAAACATTGTAAAAAATTATCCACATGAATTGAGGGGTTCAATCCAAGTTTCTGAAGAGAGACAGCCGCATGTCATGAACAGATTTCATTTAAGCTTTAATTCACTTATAAACGCTGATCAGTCTTATAGGTTTGGAATGACATGAGGGTTGAGTAATTGATGACAGAATATGATAGGATAAGATAGGTTAGGTTTAGATTGGATTTGAACATCTAAACCCTTTTTTTAACCATTTGTAACTTTTAGCATACCATTTAGCGAATTTGTCAGTGAAGGGTGAACAAAGCAGTAGTAAACAGAGCCATACATTATCACTCATAAATGGCCACCTTATAAACATGTTCATTAAAAGTGCATTATATTAGGCTATGGTGTAGGTAATGGCATGCATCATGTGGATCATATGCATTTATCTTGCATATGTGTAGAAAATGGCATGCATTTTGTGGATAATGTGCTTTTATCGTGAATATTAAACTGGTATCATTTTGGCTAATTTGTAATTAAAAGGTAAGTTGCTGTATAATACACCTGCGCTCATTTCAAGATTCATTTCTGTAAATCCCAGCAGCATACACTGAGTGCTGGACTGTGCACTGACCAGGTGCACATCCACCACATAGTCCCAACGCTGTCAGTTTCATTAAGACATGCTCTTTATCACTCTGAGTAATTAATACAGACATATAGGGTGATCTGGGACAGGCCGGAAATTAAAAGCAGTTAGATTCAGCATGTGTCAGGATCCCAGTGGAGCCACTTTTTTAATAAGCAAGGGGAACTCGTTTCAGTTACTAAACAAAGGCAAAGGGGATGTGTTATTAGAAAGAAGTTGAGTCTGGAAATGACAGGAAACATATAAGAGTTAGGAGACATCTATAGAAATACAAGGAGCAAGGGAAATCAGAAAGTAAAAAGCAATAAATGTCAAATCAAAGTTTCTGATCCAAATGTTCTTTTGGGAAATACTAAGAATGGCACTTCATGCTTCGTTCTTTTCTTCCTTAAAATGGCTGCAGGGTAAAGTTCTTGCTAAAAAAACAACAACAACATGGAAACCAAAATACTCTGACACTAGATGGAATTGTTTTTATCCTTAACAGACATTTAGAAGTTTGCCATTTTGAAAGGCACATAACTTTTTAAGAAATATTGAAAGCAGAATTACTTTCCTTGTGCTTAAAGGGGTAATTCACTTGAAATCTTGTCATCATTTACTCGTCCTCATGTGGTTCCAAACCTATTTGACTTTTTTTGTTCTGTAAAATACAAAAGAAGAAACTTTTCGCACTGCATTTTTTTCTAAAATGTAAGTGGATAGGGACGTGGGCCGCCAAGGTCCAAAAATTACAAAAAAGTAGGGCTGGGTTCACAATTTCAGTTGATCAATTTCAGTCGATCTTCATTTTGATGATCATGAACCAATATTGATCCTAAATTCAAAGATCAAACTTTTAGTCTATGGTGTTTTCTGTTGATGCACTAACAAAATCTAGTTGTAGTAATCTCAGTTTTCAGATTCAGTCAATTTTATCATCAAATTCAAACAATAAAAGTCATTCTTTAAAGTGCCCCTATTATGGATTTTTGAAAATTACCTTTAATGCAGTGTGTAACACAGCTCTAAGTGAATGAAAACATCCTGCAAAGTTTTAAATCTGAAAGTGGACCGTGTATAAAGTTATTGTCTCTCAAAAGAAAGAGTCGACTCTGAATCATTGAAACAAGTAATTTTTAAAACGAATCTCAAGCCGTTTCATGTTGATGTCAACATGAAACATTAGCATATTGCCCGCCCACTTGTTGGTCTTTTCGCGTTGGTCTGAATGAAAATGCAAATTCATTCTTTGCCACTAAGGTGCTGCTTTTGGAGTGGTAAAATAGCGGTTTCCCCGGTAACACTGTACACAAAGCAGCACTGTGCTCACAAACGCTGCTTTATCAGGCATTACAGGCAAGATGAAATGGAAATGAGACCAATCGGACCAATCATCGCAGATTAGCATCACACAAAGGAGAGGTTTGGAAAAATTAATAGTTAAACGAATCGTTTGGGAGTTGTTGAGCAAATAAGGTAAAAATAAATGCATATTATAAGACAATGAAAGTGTTTTTTGACCTTGCATGCATGTCAACCTGTTGTTGGGGACTCCCAAAACCAAAATATGAACCTTTCATTACGCATAATAGGGGCACTTTAATGTGGCGTAACAGCTGTAGTTGCCTCAGTTTAAGCGGCAACATGAAGCACATTGAACTGATCATCTCTTCCTCTTTATTACTAGTTATAGCACAAAAGAAATGTGAATGAACATCAGAAGGTTTGTCGAAAGAAACAGTACAATTTACTAAAATGTTTCTTGTCTTATGTAATCATTCAATCAGAGTTACAACTGTGGAAAGATGTCAATAAAACAACCTGTAAAAAATGTGTCACGTAAAGTTGCATTTACCACATTAATGTCCACAACTTGATAACTGGCTAAAACAATAGCTAGTATATCAGACAGTATATCAAAACAAATCAATATTGAATCGAGATCAGAATGGAGTAGAATGTTGTGAATCAAAATCAAATAGATTAGTGAAATCTGTGTCAATACACAACCCTACAAAAAGCAAACAGAAGTACCATATATATTTGACTTTATTTCAAATCTTCTAAAGTCATACGATAACTTTATGTGAGTAACAGACCCAAAACTTCAAAATCAAACCTGTTGGGGAGGTATCTAAAAGTTCCATGTTTGAATTAAACGCAAGCGTAAATCAGATCTGAGGCTACGTTTATGCAACAACGATGTACTACAAAATGGAAAAGTTTTCCTTTGCATTTTTTTAAAAGCTTTGTATACAGATAGCAACATGGTCAAAATGATCCAGTTCACACAGATCCACAAAAAGGACTTAAAATACTGTATTATATTTGCCAGGCCAGTAGTTGGTGATATCACTTTGTAAAGAAACTTGTGCATGACAGATGTTTTCACAAATTTGTGTTTTTATAGTTTACATGGAGAAAATAACGGTATAATAATGTGCACTTTAATAACGTGCACTTTGAAACCCGTTTTCAAATGTATGCATTTTCAGGCCCCCAAAACACATGAAATGTTTTCTATTTTTAGTTGAAAATGGTGTCATGTAAACCCTTAGAAAGAAAAAATAAAAGAGGTTTGTCACAAAATGAGGGTAAATGATGACAGAGTTTTCATTTTGAGTGAACTATCCCTTTAAGGGTAAAATACCCAGCTGTTGCTAAAGAATATCCAAGCTTATGAGCTTGTGATAAGCTGAATCTCTCTGTCAATGCGTTCTTCAGCACCTCTGCTAGCCCACATTTCAGCTGCTTGTGTGCCAGCAGAGACTGGCATGCCACAGCAGCAACTGGAGAAAAATGGATGTTTAATCTTGAAATGAAGAGAGCAAAGCATCCATACTCATTTAAACAGAGTTGAGGCTCTTCATACTCATGTGAGATGATATGCCAGTATGAGCAGGTGTTTGAGGATGCAGGTGTGTGATCACACTGACACACTTCTCACCGCTCAGACCGGAGCACGTTTCTCATTCACAGCGTGCAGTCTGCATTGATCCGCTTCACTCTCAAATGAAGCGTTTATGCGGGGGATGACACACAAACATTACTCTTCAAAATCAAACTGGCCTTGGGAAGATAAATATTTTTTTCCTTCACATCAATTGTACATTCACTTCCTGACAGCCACGGGTTGAGTAGATTTAATTAACTGACGGTTGATTGACGGCTCTAGTGTTGTGTGGACTCCTGCTTTGCAAGGCCATTTCAGCTGAGGATAAATAAAGAGACAGTGTGGCTGTCAGCTGCACTACCTTCACTGATGCGGATGCAGAGAAACTTGTGTACTGTATACCATCAGATTAGTAAAAATTTCAGACAACATGAGCTTAACAAACACTGACTGGAGCCATTGGAGTTATTATCACCTTTTTTAAGCAAGGAGGAATTAAATTGGACAAAAACATGACAGTAAGACAAATTACATATAAATAAATTACATTTTAAAATATATTAAAATAGAAAGCAGTTGCAATAATTGTAATAATATTTTACAACATTACTGTTTTTACTGTATTTTTGAAAGGTACCATATTTTAAAAAAGTTTATTTGCATTATTCCCTTCTCATCACTTAATTAATTTCTAATAATAAGATGTCAAAATATTATACATTTTTGTAAAATATTTGTATTTTTACAGGTCCACTTGGAATGTCAGTATTTATTTAAAAACTGTTTTTTTTTCATTATTAATTTGTCATTTTGTCAGTTATTTTATTCCCATCCTTTTAAATTAATTTCTTATTCTAAGATAATAAAATATCATACATTTTTTATAAAAAAAAAAAAAAACTTCATTCTTTGTTCCACTTAGAATGTCAGCATTTATTTATTCACTGATTGATTTTTTTTTTATTTTTTTTTTTTTTTTATGATTTTCTAAAAACAGTCCTCATTCAGTTTTCACTGCACCCTTTCTCTGACTCTGAGAATGAAATGGGTCATTTTTTGCTGCTTGGCACTTACAGTATGACTTTCTTCTTGGAGTAACAGTGCCAAATTTTAACTACCACGTTGTGGGATTGCTGTCGAGTCCAATTTACTTTTTAACTGCCTTATCCTTCAAGAACATCCTCATATGAAAACCTCTTTTCAAATCAAATTTTGATATAAAACAGGTGTTGCAAATTGCTGTTGTATGGCCAGGTATTTGTTAATAATGTTTCAGGATTTCATATCAATATTTTGCTTAGTTTCTATTACTGGTTTTATTTTATTGAAGAGTTCAGAACATTCATGGCACATTTTGTTTAAGATCATCATGAAAATTTAAATCCTCATGATGGGAGTCTTTTAAATATAAATTAATTATAGATTAAAAAATTAAGGCTTACCTAAAAACATATATGTGATAATCTTTGATAAGTTTAAAGCATTTAATTTACTCTAAGTGGAGTAACTTTATTGTACCTTTTAATTAGCGGATACATTTCATAATATTGTAGGTGGAGGCTGTCTTGGGGTACTTTTTTAATAAAATGTGTTGATCTGGTATAAAGTGAAGAGGATTGTGTTAAATCTGCTGGCATTTCAGATGGCTGGATGTGATTCAGACACGGCTCAGGTGAGATGATTTAATTAATCTCTCCCATCTGCGGCACCACAAGCATACTGCAGTAATCAGGTGGAATAAGCTGCACGCCATTTCTTATTAATGTGAATTCATTTCCTCATCATCCAAAGAAAGCCTAACAGTTAATATTCGAACAGTTTGGTTTGTTTGGCTTTTTTATTAAACCCCCATGAGGCTTTAGATTTTTTTTTTTTTCATTTTCAAACCCATGTTTTGAATATGAACGGGCACTGACACTTTGCCATTACTACACCATTATGGGGCTTCACTGATGTTCATTCATAAGCATTTATTCTGACATAATATATTTCTACAAGCAACATATAAACCGCAAATATAAAATATGCCTTCCTCCTTTACTCATTCTCTCTCACAGCTTCACTGTACTTGCCATTTACATTTTTTTAATGTTTCAATTGCAAAGATGTACGTTTGCAGTGGCACTGTTTCTGTGGTGTGATGTATAGCTGTTTTCATTTTTTATAAGATGAGGAATGGTGTTCTCATCAGTTTATGCATGAGTGTAAATGAGGATGTGTTGATTTCCACTGCGCTGAATGGGTTTAATTTCCTCCTATAGCCAAAAGCCAATCAGAGAGAAGAGAGAATGCCATTCCATCCTAGAAGAATATTTGATTACTCAGAGGATGATCTTTCATGAAAAGTCTGTCATCATTTACTCAGCCTCATATCATTCCAGACCTTTCTTTTTCTCTGTGCAGCATAAAAGAAGGTATTTTGAAAAATGTTTCAACTGTTGTTTAAAACTTCACCGGCCCCATTGACTTTCATGATGTGGAAGAAAAAAAAAATCACTTTTCAAGATATATTTTGTGTTCTTACGGTTACAGTGATAATAAAGTACTTTATGGCCAGCAGCCATATCACCCTGTAGCCCAAGACTGGTCGTCCACTGAAGCTAAGCAGGGTTGAGCCTGGTTAGTACCTGGATGGGAGACCTTCTGGGAAAACTAGGTTGCTGCTGGAAGAGGTGTTAGTGAGGCCAGCAGGGGGTGCTCACCCTGTGGTCTGTGAGGGTCCTAATGTCCCGGTATAGTGATGGGGGCACTATACTGTCAAAAAAAAAAAAAAAGGACCATCCTTTGGATGAGACGTTAAACCGAGGTCTTGACTCTCTGTGGTCATTAAAAATCCCAGGATCTCATTCGAAAAAGAGTTGGGGTATCCTGGCAAAATTTGCTCATTAGCCTCTGTCCATCATCATGGCTTCTTAGTCATCCCCATATACTGATTGGCTTTATCACTCTGTCTCCTCTCCACCAATAAGCTGGTGTGTGATGGGCATTCTGGCGCAATATGGCTGTCGTCCCATCATCCAGGTGGATGCTGCAACATTGGTGTTGGTTGAGGAGATTCCCCACTTCCATGTGAAGCTCTTTGAGTACCCAGAAAAGCGCTACGTAAATGTAACGAATTATTAATTATTATAATTATTACATGTGCTTCAGTCAACGCACCAAAACAAGTGTACTTCTTCAAAGCACAAGAGATTGTTAAAACATATTTTAAATTGTACTTGCATATAAAACGTTTTGAGATTATTACAAGGTGTTTTAAAAGTGTACTTAAGTGTTTTAAGAAACAAATGCCTTGTCCAAATACCCACACTTGCACTCTTTGCACTTGACTACTTGTATGACATATTTCCGTATTCGCCCAAGTGTTCAAGTGAGGATGAAGACCATAAGTGTGTGTAAAACTTTTCATTACCTGATGGGACACACTTATTTTTATTTTAAATACCATTTTAAAATAAACTTCTAAATGTCTGTTCAGTAGTCCCTATAACATGACACAATTTAATTTGTGGTGCTTCTAGTTAAGTGATAAAAAGCAGTTGCAGATTTTACAAAATAAATATCACCACTACTCATCTTTGCACTCAGGCTCTCAAGTGGCCAAGTCCGTAAGTGTGGGTATTCGGACAAGGCATTAGTCATGAAAATGTACTCTCTGCACACTGTACTCTTAAAGGGATAGTTTACCTTACCAGTAAGACCTTCGTTCATCTTCGGAACACAAATTAAGATATTTTTAATGAAATCCAAGAGCTTTCTGACCCTACATAGACAGCAATACAACTGAAATGTAGATTTCTTCTATTACGGGTCAGTCTCCACTGCATTGTGGTACTCCCGTGAACGCGCAGCAGAATGACACGGAGGAGAAGACTTGTTGAATAAAGTCGTTATTTTTGTTTTCTTTATGCACAAAAAGTATTCTCATAGTTTCATAAAATTACAGTTGAATCACTGACAGAGGTGGGTAGAGTACCCAAAAACTGTACTCAAGTAAAAGTAAAAGTACTTGTAGAAATATTTACTCAAGTAAAAGTAAAAGTAATAGTCTGAATAGTTACTTGAGTAAGAGTAAAAAAGTATCGGATAAAAAAACTACTCAAGTAGTTAGTTACTAGTTACTTTGGATCATATACTGAATATAGTCTATTTTTATTTAGATATATAGATATTTAGATAAAATTTATACATACACGCACACACTGCCGTTCAAAAGATGTTTTTTTTTAATGTAATTTATTTCAGTGATGCAAATCTGAATTTTTATCAGCCTTTAAGCCAGTCTTCAGTGTCACATAATCCTTCAGAAATCATTCCAATATGTTGATTTATTATCAATGCTGTTCTTTTTAGCTTTCTATTCATAAAAGAATCCTGAATGTCACAGGTTCCAAAAAAAGCAGCAAAACCCTGTTGAAAAAACCAGCATATGCTGGTACAGGTATGTTTTGAAGCATGGGATGCTGGTTTGAGCTGGTTTATGCTGGTCCTTAGCTGGTTTAAGCTGGTCATGTGCTGGTCCTAAAATGGTCCGACCAGCTTAAGACCAGCACATGACCAGCATAAACCAGCAAAAGACCAGCCCAAACCAGCATCCCAGCTTCAAAACATACCTAACTAGCATATGCTGTTTTTTTCAACAACACTAAATCAATATATTAGAATGATTGCTGAAGGATCATATGACTCTGAAAACTGGAGTAACAGCTGATAAAAATTCAGATTTGCATCACTGAATTAAATTATATTTTAAAGTATATTAATTATGTTATTAAGTATATTAATTAATTATGTATGTATATAACCTCTGACACGGAGAAGAGAGAAATCTCCTCACATGACCGCTACAGAACATCTGAACATAAGGAAATAAATGCATATGACGGATCTTCTTCCGTCTGTTCCGCAAAATGTAAACAAATGTAGCCTTTATTTCTGCAAGCGTAAATATTGTGAAAATATCAATATTTTCTGCGTCTAGGCAAAGGCATTCCTCCCGGAACTAACGGGGGTTTGGCGGGTGTTCATTTCATACTCTGTGACAGCTTATTTAATGAATAAATTCTAGATTGTATTTAATGTATAAGGTACATTTACAACAAACTGGTAACGTCATAGTGGTATCGTGTACTGTAATCGAATCTATACCTGTGTGGAACCGACAGCACACGCGGTGTTCATCTAATAAAGATCTTCATAGCTAGCAAACCATAGCCTTTGCAGATTTGCTTTCAACTGACTGTAGATCCAAAGCCACGTCTTCAACGCTCTTGATGTTCTTAAACTTTCTGTTATCTGAGTGAGAACCGCTTCAGCGACTCAGCGCGTGCGGCAGAGAACTGAACGAATCATTCAAACTGATTCGCGAACCGATTCACTGGTTTGCCAACTGGTTTGATCGAGCCTTCGAACAGAATTGACTCAAAAGAATGAATCATTCGCGAACGGGCATCGCTCATTGCCCAGAGAAAAGACGGCGCGTTTGGAATAAATTGAAGCATTTTTAACTTTATTATTACGTATTGCATTAAGATAAAGTAACGAGAGGAGCGTCGCCCACAGTAACTAAGTAAAAGTACCGTTTTTTTCACTAAAAATGTACTTGAGTAAGAGTAAAAGTACCCATTTTTAAATATACTCTAAAAGTATTAGTTACCCAAAAAATTTACTCAAGTAAATGTAACGAAGTAAATGTAACTCGTTACTACCCACCTCTGATCACTGATGTCACATGGACTTTTTTAACGATGTCCGATTTGTTTATGGTAGTTGCATTGCTCTCTATGGAGGGTCAGAAAGCTCTCAGATTTAATAAAAAATAACTTAATTTGTGTTCCAAAGATAAACGAAGGTCTTACGAGTTTGGAACGACATGAGTAATTAATTAGAGTTTTCATTTTTAGGTGGACTAACCCTTTAAGTGGCCTTTTATTTCCCTAATATAATATTATCTAAAAGTACAGATTGTACTTGTGCTTTGAGATTTTTCTTCCTTTTAGCAAGTGAATTTGTATGGCTGAAAATGAAATTTTCAGTGAAAAAGCTTTGATGTCACCTAAAGACTGGAATATAAAAGTTAAGCACAATCTTGATATTCATGGTGACATTCTTCCCTCTGTGTGAATGTGCCACAGGGAGCTATTTTCGCATACCGTGAGATAGTAAATCACATTTAAAGAAAGTGAAAAGTAAGAAAATGACTTTTCAGGTCATTGGTGGTCAGACCATTAACCTCACGTCAATCGCAGCTGTCAGAGAACTGTACCCTCAAAGCTCAGCCAAATTACATGGCAGCGGAGGACAAGAAGAAATCACAGCAGGGCAGGAACACAGGGAAGAAGAAGATAAAGACTATAAAGGAAATTTGGGTTCTCCTGAGGCTAATGGAGTATGTTAGACTGTCATTCTCAGCTCCAAGTGCAGGCAATTCAAACATATATCTAGAGGCTGAGATGAGAAATAACATAGTTCACCCAAAAAAAAATATTCACCCTCATGTCGTTCCAAACCCATATTGCCCTTCTGGGGGGCAAAACAAGAAGATATTTTTTTAATAATGTCTCGGTGTTTGTCTGTTTGTTTTTTTTCCATTATATTGACAAAAAATGAAAACAATCTTCAGAATATCTTTTGTATTTCACTGGTATTTCATACTGGTTTGGAATGACATGAGGATGAGTAAATGATGACAGAATTTTCATTTTTTTGGTAAACTCTTTTTTAATTTCAAATAACTATTGTCATTTAAAGGGGTCATCAGATGCAAAATTCACTTTACAAGTTGATTGAACATAAATGTGTGTTGGAAGTGTGTGTACACATCCATCCTATAATGATAAAAATCCACCCAGTGTTTTTTTTTTTTTAAATCCCTGTTTTAAAATCCCCTTTCTCAAATCAGGCTGTTCTGAGGTTCCTGTCAGAATGACGTAGTTCAGCACAGACCGCTCCCACAATAGTTGATTGACAAGAGCGTCTTACCTTAGACCTGCCCTGAGTGAACTGAGAGCTGTCTGCCATTGTGTCAGCTCCGGTGCAGGGAAGACAAGAATGTCTCCGATTAAGCGATTGAAGTGTTTAGTTGTTGGATGTAATAATGAATATAGCAGTCGTCATTTACTATCGACATCTGAGCCGCTGAAGATGCAGAGGATTAACCTTTTGAGCGGTACGGTCCCACATATGGGATTTTTATTTCCGTGCCCCTGGGAGTATGGTCCCACATATGGGATTTTTATTTCCGTGCTCCTGGGAGTATGGTCCCACATATGGGATTTAGAACGTTCGGTGATGTCGCATAACTGCCAAATTCAAACTGTGGTTTTGCGGGTTGGCTGGCACTGAGCCAGAGAGAGACGTGCACTGTTGGGCAGCCGTGGCCTAATGGTTAGAGAGTCGGACTTGTAACCCAAAGGTTGCAGGTTCGAGTCCCAGGTCCAGCAGGGATTGTCGGTGGGGGGAGTGAATAACCAGCGCTCTTTCCACCCTCAATACCACGACTGAGGTGAGACCCTTTTGCAAGGCACCGAACCCCCAACTGCTCCCCAGGCGCCGCAGCATTGGCTGCCCACTGCTCCGGGTGTATGTTCACTACTGTGTGCATGCACTTGGATGGGTTAAATGCAGAGGACAAATTCCGAGTATGGGTCACCATACTTGGCCACACACCACTTCTCTTTCCCCTTTCCCTTTCCCTGTGATTGTCGTATTATCACAACTATGCGTTGTTCTTAACCACATAATGCATATTTTAGGTTTCAGACATTTAAATTCTCATAAGTACTAGTAAAACAATACATTTAGAGCTTGAAACATACACACAGATGTCTATGGAAGCAACAATAACAATCCATTCAAATTTAATTTGTTTTATTCGTATCAGATACACATAGGGTTGCAAAGGGGTGGAAAATTTCCGGTAAATTTCTGGAAAGTTTCCGAAATTTACTGGAAATTTTCCAAATTTTGCAACCCTAGATACACAGTGTAAGTAACTATAAAGTTCACTCTGTTCTTCACCCAGTTCACCAGCCACTTACTTTCATGTATTTCGGGAGAAATTGATGAATTCACGTGCTGTAAATCCGACTGACAGGACTCTCTGAACTGCGGCGCGAACAAACATGGCGGCGCCCATCTCACGTTACAGATCACGATCAAGATCATTTGTAAAGGTGTTTAAACAACAAAACACACTCATTTACACATACTTGTGAATCGGAATATCAGATTGTTCATGACATGGTAAGCAAGTTTGTGGATATATTAAATAAAAAAGGAAAAACAAAATAAAAGTGATCCATCTGTCATACAGTGTTATTGTGGCCGCGGTGTGTCAGCTGACAATCATGACGCGTTGCCATGTAAACAGTAAGGGCAAACGTTCTAAAATAACAGTCGCCTTAAAAAACTCACTTTGGGGGGACCGCTAGAATATTTTAAACTCACCACTGAAAAGGTTAATGTTACATTCATTTTGAAGGGAATGCGCCGATCCCCGATCTGCCAAAATGCGTCTGTTAATGCGAATCATTCATGATCCAGCTTCATCTACAGAAGAAGTGAGTATAAGGGCTTTTACGAATCTTTGCAAATCGACTTTCCTATTATATGCTAGTTAGCCAGTTTCGCAGTCAAAGTAAACAGTACTGCTCGTCACCCCACGGAAGAGAGGGGTGGGGCGAGCAGAGCTCATTTGCATTTAAAGCAACATGGACTATAATGGCTTGATGAAAACAGAGCTGATTTTGACAGGGTAAAGAATGTATTTTTTACACTACCATTGAAAAATTTTAACCAAAGTATGTTATAGACTTTTCATTAAGACCCTAAAGAATCATATCAAATCATATCATATCATATAGGGCATCTGATGACCCCTTTAAATCACATTTTCAGCTTTCTTTGCCTTCAGACTCTGACAAGTTAATATGTCACCGTAGATTATTCACATTTATTCTCATAAACATTCTCTATGATATCTTCTTTTAGATTCTACAGGAAGAAAGAAAGAAAGAAAGAAAGAAAGAAAGAAAGAAAAAAAGAAAAAGAGGACTATCTGAGTTTTGCTAGGATAAAATCTGATATATAATAGCATAATAGCAATAGGTTATTTCAGAATTTCGGAGCAACACCAAAAAAGTATTTTCACCCTTTGATTTCAATTAGATTTCAGCAAATAGCAGGTAAACATCTTTATAACAGCTAATATTAATTAAAAATCTAATTTAGCTGAAATCAAAGGTCAGCATATCTGAAACATCCCCAACAAACAAAACACCATTATCGTGAAGGCCTGGATATCTGCTGCAACAAATAACAGTTTTGATGTTTTTTTTTATTTTATTTTAATTATTATTTCCTTAAAACAACAGGAAAATTTTTAAAATATATCTCTTTGTATTAGCCTAAAAAATAATCATTTAGTGGTTACCCTAAACATAAACCCTAAGTAAGAAAGAAACGGATGGGTGAGGTTTCTTCCTCTCTTGTACGGTGTTGGAATCCTATCAGCTGATATGGTTGACTGCTGCTGATGTGGCTCAAAGGGAATTCATGCCACGCTCTCTTCTGAGAAGATATGTTTGCATTTCAGTGATACTGGGCTGAGGCTGGCATCTCATGGAACACAACTGCCTGCGTTTCAGGTTGGATAAGCGTAAGATGTTAAATCTTTTCCCAATCACCTCCACAGTTCCCATGGTGACGGGGTCTCTGTGGGTTCCAAGTGAAACTGATATAAATAAGGTGGCCTCTTTTAGTTTCTTTGGTGATTCCTATGTATGCAACAAGTTTAGAAACATACATCTAACCTATTATTCATTAAAAATGTGAATGCATGCATGAAACTGACACATTCTGCTGGCACAGCAAGTATGGAAGACCTCCATCTGCTGAATTAGTTTGCAATGAATTGGTTTAGCAGCCATCTTCTTGACACTGGATGTTGCAAATACTGGTGATGTAACATTTTTAGAGATTCAGGAGAGATCATTGTCATATATAGGAAATATCAGGTTATCTTGAGATGAATGAAGTGTGCCATTTATCTGCTTAATGTCAACCGCCTGCAGTAGAGTGTGTGCGCTGGCTGTCAGATTGTCATCTTCAGTTTGTCAGCGCTGCTCTAAACTTTGCTAGTTTGCTGCTGTACATTTCATTCTGCCTGCAGGCATTGTATAAGCAACTTCAGGGCTGAAATTGAAATTTTTTTATACCTAAAATGACCCTAGAATGGAACTATACAAAGCCACATTTATTTAATCTAAACTGAGAGCCTGAGTCATGTTGATAAAACTGATTTGAACAAGAACCACATACAGCACAAGTGAAAGAACTTTTCTGTTTTGAGTGTTTGTCCAAAGATTGACCACCCGTGCCTCTAAGTCTTTTACTGTCACTTTTTTAATATAAAACTGACTGAAATATTGGACCTTCTTCTTTTACAGGGATAGATCACCCAAAAAATAACATTCTGTCATGTTTTACTGTCCCTCATGTTGTTCAAAACCTGTTTGGCGTCTTCTGTGGAACACAATAGGAGAATAAAATAAAAAAAAATGTCTGTTTTGAAATGAATAATTTCAGTTTTCCGTTAACAGGAGTGACATTTTTCCATTTCCACAATATCTGCCATGTCATGGATTTGAGAAGTCCAAAATGTTCAAAGCTGGGATGTTTTCTTGCCTCGTCAGCATAGTCAGCTATTTTCAGTCTTCAGAAATCCTTGTTGATTCAGGACAGGCTATATTTTCATAAAAAGCATAACAAGTTGATTCTGGAAAAGTCTGTGTTTGTCTTGTAGGGAAACTCACATTAATTGCATTGATTAGAATGTCTGATTATGATTATGGCACCAGCTCATTAACCTGTAGGTTTTGAGACCTCTGTAAAAAAGGTGAAATATAAGCACAATATCTGGATGGAAATTGTTAAGAAAAGTCTACCAAGGCTATTCCAAAAATAACAGAACAGCAGCATAAAATACCAGAAAAGTAGTGCATATGCCTTATGTGCTATATTTTAATTGTTCTGAAGTCAGACGGACTGAAATTTAAGTCACTGACACACTCCATTTGATTATGATGTAGCCTTTGTGTAATTTTTGAATATGACTCTGAATCTGAATCACTTCAGGGAAGATTATCAGTGAATAAAATGTGTGCTCCGCTGATAAACAACAGCTTACAGGTTTGGAACAACATGAGGAGTAAATAATGCCAGTTATTTTTAAGTCAACTTTTCTTCAGTAATGCAGAACTACACTACACTTTCCATCTATTTCCATCTTACACCATATGTAAATCAGTCCCACAGTTGATAACCAAATCCATATATACTGACTGGGCCGGATTGGCATGAGTGGAACAGTTAAGCAATGAGAACAGTTTGGCCTGATGGTGGAAAAGCAGCTATTGAAGCCAATAAAGAAACTTTATTGTAAGTGTACGGTGTCTGAAGCTTTCATAAACTTCTCTTCACAAATACCCAACTCTGTATCTCGTTTGGGTTTGCTGAGAGCATTGCTTGATATTCTCAAATAATCACCCTGTGTGTTTTTCTAAATAATAAGGTTTTTCTGTATGCAGAAGATAGCAGGAAGCAAGACAAGGAGTTGTTATTATAGATCTTCACAGCCAGCGCTGAACTAATGCAGTTTCTCAGAATCTCATCCCCCTTTACGTTATAAATAGATCTTATGACTCTCATGTTCATATAATATATAAGAGCGATGTGGCTTATTGCTTGTTGGCCACAATGGGGAGGTTTGAGCAATGACACAAATTGTTCAACAGTATTGTGAGAATTAAACCGAATGGTTTCGATATGCCTTGCATTTCCTCTACAAGAATTAAACATTTGCCTTCTGCTGCTTTCACCTCTGAGTGATTTTATAATGATGTTCCTAATAATGTCTCTTAATTACATTTGCTCCGAATGATTCCTAGGGTATGAGTGGTACTTGTAAGTTACGTTTGGTGGACTCATGAACTGATATTTAAGCATAAATGACTTTACTTCTTCATCAGTTAGACTGTGATGATGGTCTTCACATGAGCTGTCAGGAAGAACCAAATTATTCGTATTATTTTGTATAATTATTATTTCACACGTTGCCTCTGTTTATTTCTCTACTTATGGAAATGGTGTGTATCTGTCAGTCAAATATGATACCTTTTGTTTATATTATCATATGTGACCCTGGAGCACAAAACCAGTCTTAAGTCGCTGGGGTATATTTGTAGCAATAGCCAAAAATACATTGTATGGGTCAAAATTATCAGTTTTTATTTTATGCCAAAAATCATTAGGATATTAAGTAAAGATCATGTTCCGTGAAGATATTTTGTCAATTTCTTGCCGTAAATATATCAAAACTTCATTTTTTATTAGTAATGTGCATTGCTAAGAACTTTATTTGGACAACTTTATAGGCGATTTTCTCAATATTTAGATTTTTTTGCACCCTCAGATTCCAGATTTTCAAATAGTTGTATCTCGGCCAAATATTATCCTATCCTAACAAACCATACATCAATGGAAAGCTTATTTATCAGCTTTCAGATGATGTATAAATCTCAATTTCGGAAAATTGGCACTTAAGACTGGTTTTGTGGTCCAGGGTCACATATTTGATTATAATAAAGACATAGGGAGGAACTATGTCACAGATAGTTGCCTCAAACTTAAATATCATCTTGATATTTTTCACTTTTTTTCCATTTAATTAAGGGCAATCTCTGCATTGCATGTAGAATGACTGGTATGCGCAACATTTTCACTTTTCACTTTCACTTTCACTTTCATAGTGAGCCCAATCCCATTCCTGGCAGACAGTTTCTATCTTTTTATGCAGTACATTGAAGGTTTAGACGCACAGTGTTTTGTGTCTGTTATATTGGTCATTTTCAAAAAATGACACCATTTGTATACTAGTTATGTCCACAGTACAGGACTTACTAATAAAAGAGATGACTGAACTTTTATGATTTCATTACATTTTATTGTTATACTCTATCATTTATAAAGCCAGAGGTCTGTAAAATTTTTAATTATTTTTGAAACCTTCTTATTTTCACCAAGGCTGCATTTATTTAATCTAAAAATACAATAATAATGTGACGTATTATTACAATTTAATATAACTGTTTGTTGTTGTAGTATATTTTAAAATGTAATTTATGATGGCAAAGCTGAATTTTCAACATCATTATTCCAGTATTCAGTGTCACATGATCCTTCAGAAATCATTCTAATATGCTGATTTGCTGCTTATTAACATTTCCTATTGATAACAGTTTTGCTGCCAAATATTTGTGGAAACGGGGAAAAAAATAAAAATAAATAAATAAATAAAAATGTCATATTTTCTAACAATATAAATGTCTTTACTGTTACTTTTGATAATTCTTATTCTTACTGGCTTAAATGTTTAAATGTTTATAATCTCATAAATATATTCTATTCAAAATATATATGTATTCAGGATTCTGATGTATTAATATCAGAGATAAAAATGATATCATATATATTATATTATATTAGATCAGATATTATTATATTAGATTAGATGTTTGCTGAATTTCAATTGTTATAAATAAATGAATACAATATTTTGTTTATTTAGTATGAATACAATATGGATACTTGTTAAAGATGTTTCACAAAAAAATATGTAAAGGGGAAATGTAAATGCTATTAAAAATTAACTTTAATATTATTACTTCAATTGATAGTTAATATAATAGTAATGTTTGATTTATTACAGATACACTGAAGTATACCATAATTTACCAGAATAGATTCTTATTGAAATTATGAATTCCAAACTTACTTTGTTGGGCTTGAAAAGATTATGTGCTTTAGTCAAGTCAAGTCAAGTTGAGCTTTATTGTCATTCCGCTGCATGTGGGGACATACAGTGGAACGAAATGTCGTGCCTCACAGGACCACGGTGCTACATACATACAGACATACAACAACGAAGTAAAACACTATAAACTTACACACAACTACCTACTAACAGATTTTAACTATAAGTATACTATATATAAATGTTTACCCTATACAACTAAAGATAAAAATATAAGAAATAAAAATAGGAAATACAAACTATACAGACACTTCACATAAATACTGTACATGTGCAGACATTTTGAGTCAAGCAGCTGGCTGGGGAACAGTACAAGATGATCTGTAGTGCATGAGCATGTAATCATGCATATATTGCTGAGTCTTTTGTAGGATTGTGTACACACAGCAGTGTGTGAAAGTGTCTAGTGTGCACAGAGGTGAGTGTGTTACTACAGGTGGTTTGTACAGGCCCACTCACCTGTGTGTAGCACACTTTGAATTGCACAGAAAAGTTTCATACAGTTTTTTTATTTGGTGTGGTAAGGTTGGGGGGGGGGGGGTCCATGTTTCAGGAGGTAGGGGTTTGCATGGGGATTTCAGAGGGGGGCAGGGTGGTTTGAGTTCAAGGCTCTCACAGCCTGGGGGAAAAAGCTGTTGAGCAGTCTGGCGGAGCGGGCTCTGATGCTCCGGTACCGTCTTCCTGATGGTAGGAGCTGGAAGAGACTGTGGGAGGGATGGGTGGGGTCCTTCACGATGCTGTTGGTTTTGCTGGAGCATCGTGCAAGGAAAATGTCCAGGATGGATGGGAGAGGGGCACCGATGATCTTTGCAGCCGTGTTCACTGTCCGCTGTAGGGTCTTGAGGTCTGCTGCACTACAGTTCCCGAACCAGACAATGATGCAGCTGGTCTGCACACTCTCAATGGTGCCCCTGTAGAATGTGGTGAGGATGGGTGGAGGGAGACTTGCTCTTTTCAGCCGGCGGAGAAAGTGTAGGCGCTGTTGTGCCTTCTTGGAGAGTGACATGGTGTTGGTGGTCCAGGTGAGATCCTCTGTGATGTGCACCCCCAGGAATTTAGTGCTGCTGACTCTCTCCACAGTCGAGCTGTCGATGGTCAGTGGGGGGTGGTCAACGGAGTTCCTCCTCCTGAAGTCCAACACAACCTCCTTTGTCTTCCCCACATTGAGGGACAGATTGTTAGTGCCACACCATTCAGCCAGCTGTGCCACTTCCTCTCTGTAGTGCGTTTCATCGTTGTTGCTGATGAGACCTACCACTGTTGTGTCATCAGCGAACTTGATGATGTGGTTGGAGCTGAACTTGGCAGTGCAGTCGTGGTTCAGCAGTGTGAAGAGCAGCAGGCTGAGCACAAAGCCTTGTGGGGCACCTGTGGTCAGTGTGGTAGTGCTGGAGGTGTTGCGGCCAACACGGACTGACTGAGGTCTTCCGGTTAGAAAGTCCAGGATCCAATTACAGAGGGAATTGTTAAGGCCAAGTAGGTTTAGTTTATTTATGAGCTGTTGTGGGATTATTGTGTTGAATGCCGAGCTGAAGTCAATGAACAGCATGTCTTTATTTTCTAGTGGGTAAGAGCCAGGTGGAGGGTGGAGGAAATTGCATCGTCCGTAGAGCGGTTTGGACTGTATGCAAACTAGAGCAGATTGAGTGTGTTGGGGAGGCTGGTTTTGATGTTGTGCATGACTAACCTCTCAAAGCACTTTATCATGCCAATCATCAGTCAGTGCCATGGGACGGTAGTCATTTAGACAGGTCACAGCTGATTTCTTTGGTACCGGTATGATTGTTGTGGATTTGAGACATGTGGGGACGACTGCCTGGCTCAGCGAGGTGTTGAAGATATCTGTAAGGACATCTGCCAGCTGTGCAGCACAGTCTCTCAGTACCTGGCCTGGTATGTTTTCAGGACCCACAGCCTTGCGTGGGTTAATCCTAGATAGGGTCTTCCTTAGATCAGCTGGGGACAGACAGAGTGCCTGGTAGCTGGGAGGAGTGGGCAGTTTTTGTGCAAGTGTGTCATTTTGGATTTCAAACCGTGAATAAAAGTGGTTGAGTGCATCTGGGAGGGATGTGTCATCATCACAGGCCTGTGGCGGGGGCTTGTAGTCAGTGATGGTCTGAATGCCTTGCCACAGTCTCCGTGTGTCTCTACTGTCTGTGAAGTGATTGTTAATTTTTTGAGCATATGACCGTTTTGCAGTTTTGATGCAACAGGACAGATTGGCTCTTGCTGTTTTGAGGGTTGCTTTATCTCCCGATCTGAATGCTTCATCTCTGGTCTTTAGCAGCCCATGAACCTTTGCTGTCATCCATGGCTTCTGGTTTGCACGTGTGATGATGGTCTTGGTGACTGTCACATCATCAATGCACTTTTTGATGTAAGCAGTCACTGTTTCAGTGTATTCTTGCAGGTCTGTGTAGGCTGCTGCCTCTTTAAACATGTTCCAGTCTGTGCACTGAAAGCAGTCCTGTAGTGTTGAGGTAGCATCATCTGGCCAAATTGTGATGGGTTTTTGAACCGGTTTGGCGAGTTTCAGAAGTGGATTATATGCTGGGATTAGCATAACAGAGATGTGGTCTGAGTACCCGAGGTGGGGGCGGGGTTCAGCCTTGTACGCGTTCTTTACTGTTGTGTAAACAAAGTCCAGTGTGTTTTTTCCCCTTGTTGCAAAGCTCACATGTTGGTAGAACTTTGGCAAAACTGTCTTTAAGTTAGCGTGGTTGAAGTCACCGGCTATGATGAAAAAGCCGTCGGGGTTATTTGTTTGTTGTTCACTGATGGCGCTATACAGTTCACGAAGCGCGTCCTTAGCGTTTGCACACGGGGGAATGTAAACCGCGACAATAACAATGGCCGTGAACTCCCGCGGCAGATAGAACGGTCGGCACTTCACAAACATAAACTCCACCAGCGATGAACAGTGTTTTGATAATACCGCAGCATTGTTACACCATTCTTTGTTGATATACACACACAAGCCACCTCCGCGGGTCTTACCAGACAGTGAGAAGTCTCTGTTGGCTCGGTAGCAGTTTAGCCCGTGCAGCTGAATGGCGGAGTCTGGGATGTTGTCGTTTAGCCATGTTTCAGTGAATACGAACACACAACAATCCCTTGCCTCATGCTGTGTAGACCGACTGAGCTGAATTAAGTCCAGTTTGTTTTCCAGAGAGCGAACGTTTGAGAGCATTAGTGTTGGAAGAGCCGGTCTTGTGGGCTTAGCCCTTAGCCTAGCTCATATACCTCCGCGCTTACCGCGCTTCCGTCCTCTCTCACACCGCTTGCGACGCTGCCTTGTGTGGGTAGCGTCAGTAGGCGAGGCCGCGGTCTCGAGGTCCGGCTTCAGCAGTAAACAAAGGCCTCGTAGCTTCTTGGTAGCCGCCGGCGGGAGTTCGTGTTTGTACGCGTGCCGATATCCAAGAGGCTTTGCGATCGTATATGTGTTTTGGAGTGATTTCCTTATGGGTTAGTGGTATTGGCATTTTGAGACGAACAGACGACATTAAAAGACATAAAAGCACCGTCTTTGGAACCCGGAGCAGCCGCTGCGTCTGATCGCGCCGCCATCTTGGGTGATTGCGCCGCCATCTTTAGGTTTATTTATGATGAATAATTATAATATAGTACTACTTGTATTATGGATTATACAAATTTGTAAATAATTTTGATGTGACTCACTCTGTCAGCATTTAATCTGACATTGTGTTTCCAATTCTTAATACACTCTGTAAATATCTTGCAGTCTTTCTTTCTTTCTTTCTTTCTTTCTTTCTTTCTTTTTTTTTTTTTCAAAAGGTAAATTTGCCTCCCAAGTGAGAACAGCGGTTTAGCACGTTGAGTTTTGTGCTGAACTGCAGGGCGCCATATGCGCTGATAGTGGATGTGTATGTGGCAGAGTATGACTCAATGTCAGTCTGACTGAGCCCAACCTGTTAGGCTGGCTGGAAATTCAGATCCCTCATTTTTTTAGAGAAGTGTTAAACACTAAAGCACTATGGGAGGGAAAGAAGGAAGTTGCAGGTACAAATGTCATGTGGAGAAATTTCTGCTGGAAACTTGTAATTACTTGGTTGTTGGAGTTTAAAGTAAGCTCTGACTGTGGGTAACCCTCAGTGAAGTTCATTTTAAAGGTGCAAGAAATGACAGCAGTGTGAAGAATGACTCAGGAAATGCTGTTTGGGATCCTCTTGTATCTTCAGTGATTTATTCCACTTGTTGCTATGGTGAAGTGACCTTCATTAGGCTGTTTGAAGAGAGAAGAAAGTAGCAACTCATGAATACAGAATGTTATTATTAGCGCTGTTAACTAGCTCATTACCCTGTGACAGGAAGATATAAGCTTCACAAAAACATGATACATCGTGTCTGTAGCCTTCGGTCAGATCAAGGGGAAGGTGAAGTGTTTGATTTCATGTCAACATTTAAGCATTTGGAACTGGCATTCATGCTTTCAAAATACCTTTTGCCTTACATCCTTACTAATTAGAATATCTCTGCCCACTTTCAAATGCATATCTATGGAAGCCTATTTCCTATTTTTACAAAACATTAAAAATATTGGGATGTTTTTTAAACAATAGCCAATATTTTAGCCAATATTTGAGCCAATATTTTATTCACAATAGAACATAGAGAACATAACAAATGTTCAAACGGAGAAATTTTACACTTTTATCCACTAAATGAGCTCATTTCAAATTTGATGCCTGCTACAGGTCTAAAAAGTTGGCACGGGGGCAACAAAGGGCTGAAAAAGCAAGAAATTTTGAAAAGATTCAGCTGGAAGAACATCTAGCAACTAATTAAGTTAATTGACATCAGGTCTATAACATGATTAGCTATAAAAGGGATGTCTTAGAGAGGCAGAGTAAGTAAAGATGGGCAGAGGCTCTCCAATCTGTGAAAGAGTGCGTAAAAAGATTGTGGAATACTTTAAAAACAACGTTCCTCAATGTCTGATTGCAAAGGCTTTGCAAATCTCATCATCTACAGTGCATAACATCATCAGAAGTTTCAGAGAAACTGGAGAAATCTCTGTGCGTAAGGGACAAGTCCGAAGACCTTTGTTGGATGCCCGTGGTCTTTGGGCACTCAGACGACACTGCATCACTCATCGGCATGATTCTGTCATTGACATTACTAAATGGGCACAGGAATACTTCCAGAAACCACTGTCTGTAAACACAATCCACCGTGCCATCTGCAGATGCCAACTAATGCTCTATCATGCAAAAAGGAAGCCATACGTGAACATGGTCCAGAAGTGCTGCCGTGTCCTGTGGGCCAAGGCTCATTTCATTTCTTTAAAAAGGGGAAAAACTCATTGAGATTAAAATCTCTTTTGCAAGAGTGGCCTGGCCAAGAAAGCAGCAACAACATAGCATATACAAATTTACAGACACATTTAAAATGGACTGTTTCAAAGTGGAAAAGTGTTCTATGGTCAGACGAGTCCAAATTTGACATTCTTGTTGGAAATCACGGACGCCGTGTCCTCCGGGCTAAAGAGGAGGGAGACCTTCCAGCATGTTATCAGCATTCAGTTCAAAAGCCAGCATCTCTGATGGTATGGGGGTGCATAAGTGCATACGGTATGGGCAGCTTGCATGTTTTGGAAGGCACTATGAATGCTGAAAGGTATATAAAGGTTTTAGAGCAACATATGCTCCCCTCCAGATGACGTGTATTTCAGCAGGACAATGCAAAACCACATACTGCAGCTATTACAACAGCATGGCTTCATAGTAGAAGAGTCCAGGTGCTGAATTGGCCTGCCTGCAGTCCAGATCTTTCACCTATAGAGAACATTTGGCACATCATTAAACGAAAAATACGTCAAAGACGACCACAAACTCTTCAGTAGCTGGAAATCAGGCAAGAATGGGACCAAATTCCAACACCAAAACTCCGGAAACTCATAACCTTGATGCCCAGACGTCTTCAAACTCTTTTGAAAAGAAGAGGAGATGCTACACCACGGTAAAAATGCCCCCGTCCCAACTATTTTGAGATCTGTAGCAGGCATCAAATTTGAAATGAGCTCATTTTGTGCATAAAATTGTAAAATTTCTCAGTTTAAACATTTGTTATGTTATCTATGTTCTATTGTGAATAAAATATTGGCTCATGTGATTTGAAATTCTTTTAGTTTTCATTTTATTCAAATTTAAAAAAAACATCCCAACATTTCCGGAATTCGGGTTGTAATTGTGGCTTTTTATCTGATAATTATGACTTATTTAAATTTTTACTCTCACAATTCTGAATTAATAAGTATAACTTTTTATGTCATAATTGTGACTTTTATATCTTCTAAGTTGTGGACTTTTTATATGATTATGACTTTTATTGTTTTTGTAATTATGACTTACTATCTCATAATTTCTACTTTGAATGTCTTAATTATGACTTTATTTCTTATAATTTAAACTTTTTGTCCCATAATTCAAATTTTCTTATAATTATGACTTAATTTCAACTTTTTATGTATTAATTATGATTTAGTATCTCATCATTTTGACTTTGTCACAAATATGATTTATGAAAAATCTATTCTGATTTACAAAGCATGGATTTTTCTCCTAAGTACAACAATACCACATTACCACTACAAAAATTACTACTACTTTTTTTTGTTGTTTTTTTGCAAAATCCTTTGATTTCATATCTCAGGAACCTGACTGCATTAACCACTTACTTTTGCACATCAAAAATGTCAGTTTGCATATCTGCAACTTGGTTCGTCCAGTTGCAGTGACGCAATAAGCAGGAAGAATGATAGATTCTATTATTCCTAAATTTTATAAGATTAAAATGTGTGTGTCCTTCTGAAGAATCTCAACATAAGGAAAGACAGGCTGAAGTTTTTTATATTTACAGTAACATACGATTAGGGTGTTTATATAAATGTCTTAAAGGCACAACAGCCAAAAAAAGGCTTGTTTAATTCTAAGGGTTCTAAAGTTGATATATCAAGTAGTAGTGTATGTATGCACTATATGGATTATATCGGTAACACTTTACAATGTGTCATTTGTTAACATTAGTTAATGTATTAATAACATGAACGGACAATGAACAATTAATTTATTACACTATTTATTTATTAAGCTTTGTTAATGTTATTTAATAAAAATACAGTTATTCATTGTTTGTTCATGTTAGTTCATAGTGCATTAACTAATGTTAACATACACAACTTGTGATTTTAATAATGCATTAGTAAATGCTGAAATTAACATTAACTAAGATTAATAAATGCTGTAGAAGTATTGTTCATTCTTAGTTCGTTAACTAATGTAGTTAATTAATGAACCTTATTGTAAAGTGTTACCATTATATCTATAGAGTTTGTTTTTGAAAAAAGTCCCGATGCTCCCCAAGGCGATTACTGATCATTTATTTGATCAAAAAATGCATAATATTGTGCAATATTCTTATAATTTAAAATTACTATTTTCTATTTTAGTATGAATAGAAATGAAAGCATTTGAAATAATAAATAAATGTGACATTATAAACATCTTTACTGACACTTTTGATCAATTTAAATATCTCTTACTGAACTGCTGAATAGTAGTTCCATCTAGAGTCGACTAAGACAAAGTGTCAGTTACAGCAAATGTATATTAGATGTTTACACATTGTAAAATGGAGCAACTCATGAAACATCTCAAATGAGTCATGAAACATTTTTGAAATATTATAGCCAGTTTCCTTTCAATTCTGCCAAAAATCAATAACAGGACCTGACAAACAAACCTCAATATCTCGCTCAGTATCTGGCCTTTGTGCTGCAACAAATTTTGATTGATGTCATTTGAGGTCAGTAATTATACAGCTCTGACGTACACGAATTAGAGATAAAAATAAGTATCACACACAAATTTAGAATCAAACTGCCATAATATTGTTTGTTTCCTTCGCCTTGGATCTCATATATGAGCAATTCCAGCAGAACGCTTTGATGGCGGGCTCTGCTCTAGCCTTTTTAAGTGTAACTGCAAAGCGAGAGAGCGATAATTGATTGTGGAGCTTTGACTGAAGTTCATCCCTTCATAGTAAAAAATAGACCCATTTAATTAGCCATCTATAATGCTTTGGTGGCGAGTCTCTTTGGTGTCGCCACATGGGGTTTGGATGTCATTTCTTAAAAGTCAGAGCCTTTTAACCCTGCTCTGAAATGACCACTGAACGAAAGCTGTGTGTGCCAACGTTAAGGTCTCAGGGGTTAATTGACTAATTATTTTGATACACTGAATTTTGTTTTCATCATGCTGTAATTGTAAGGCAAATATAATATGATATACCTACATATGTTGATGCTTGAGTGTTTGCAAGATTAATGGTGGAGCATAACATTTGCCCTAGAAAGTCTCCAGAGGGATGGTTTTCTTTTCTGAATTTATGAGCATCATAACTTTTGTTATCTAAACAGCTATTTTCAGACTAATTTGTCTAAAGGGGCACATTACATCTTAAAGTACTTCTGCAATGAATATGGGCAACAGGATGTCATGCTCCATGACTTCTGTTTTGAATATATAATAAATTGTATGTAAATTATTACACATAATTTTTTATATAAATTAGACTTATTATAAGTTACACTGCCCTCCAAAAGTTTGGAAACGCCCTAGAAAAGTGGGGTTTTGGACAATATCAGCATAAATTCTTATCATTTTTTGGTGCAAATACATTAAAGTAACTTGACATTATCATTGAAGACCAACAATGATAATTTTCATTTTGATTACATAATAATGGCAATATATACATGTCAAAGTCAGACATGCCCCTTTGCCAGCTGTGATGCCTGGTTACTGGTTTAAATTTGGCCCAGGTTTTTAAAAGATTTTTGGGTCAGCACACCTTAATAGCTTCAACAATTGTTTGCCAATTAAGTTTAGAATACAATGAACCAATTAGAACACAATTTAGGTCAGATAGTTTACAAATAGCTCTTGCCAATCAAATGACTTGTTTGGCCCATTTTATAGAGCGTTTCCATGTGTTTCTTGACAAGATGGCCAGGTGCAAGCAGCTTTCTCTGGAAACACGTCAGTCTGTAATAGTTCTAAGGAATGAAGGCTATTCAAGTCCAAAACCCCACTTTTCTAGGGCGTTTCCAAACTTTTGGAGGGCAGTGTATATAAAATTATAAAACTGTAAATATATTACAAATCGTAATAAATTCAAAACTGTGTACTCCAGTTACCTTAAACTCTGCAAGCCATGTAGTTTTTCTTTGTAAATTCGTATTCTTTTAATTATAAAATGATTTATAAAACACAACTGATGTGAAAAGGCCAGCATTATTATGCTTATTTTGAGTACCCATTCTCCTGTGTTTGCAGTATGGATTTAATGAATGAAACATAATATTTAGCATGAAGACCCCTTCACTCTCAAGTGAGGTTCATTTATAATCAATGATATGCTGTGTGAATGGACTGAAACGGAACTGAATCAAATTGCAGGGTTCCCACGCTTCTTGAAAGTACTTGAAAGTACTTGAATTTCAGACATATGGATTCAAGGCCTGGAAAGTACTTGAAAACAAACATAGGTCCTTGAAAGTGCTTGAATTAAATTTGAAATAAATTTAGTTTATGGCGCTATTTCAAAAGTTGTCCTATATGTGCTGTCAAAGACAACGAAACGGCACTAATGATTGGGGTGGAGATGGGGTACCGCGAAAAAAATAAAAAAAATAAAAAAAAAACTTAGCTGATGTTGATGCAGCCTAGAGTTTTCTTAAGCCGCTCCCGCGGAGTTTCTGACCATTACCGCCCACTCCCGCAACGTGTGTGTCCCGCTCCCGCAAACATTCTAATATTGTATATAATTTTCGCGCTATTAATATGTGGGGTATTGAAATCACATTTGAATGAGCGCACGCAAGTTCACTTTCGCGATCACGCGCACTCTGTGTAAAGTGAGCACATCTTTACAGTGCGTGAATAATTATTAGGCACGTTGATATTCTGATCATATTTTTTTCCAAGCACATTTTACCAATTCCAAACCACATCTATCTTAATAACTACTATTAAATTTGTATTTAATCATTTATGAGTGATATATAATTGTCCATGAAGGCTGGAAGTGAAAAACTCCACACATTCAGGTGTGCAGAATTATTAGGCAGGTTTTATTTTACTGACAAAACAAGCCAAAAAAGAGATTTAACTCAGACTGAAATGTCAAAAATTATTAAATCCCCATGAGAAATATTCAAAACTAATGCAATACAGAAACTGCAAAGTTAAGGCATGAGGAGAAGGAGAAGAAAAGACATATGTTAACTGCAAAAGACCTAAGAATTAATGTGCAGAATTAGGTGTAAAACCATCAGGAAACATTTAGTCTCCTGTGCCACCATTTTCCAGAACTGCAAGCTTCCTGGAGTCTCCAGAAGTACAAGGTGTCAGGTTCTCAGAGACTTTGCATAAAAATATCCTAAAAAAATGACCCTCACTTAATAAGAATAACAAGTTGAAGTGTTGTGAAATACATGAAGACTGTTTTTTTATAGGCTTTATGGACAGATAAGATGAGAGTGACTCTTGAAGGACCAGCATCACATCGTCTTGTACCACTGTTTGAAGAATTTATCTTCCAGAATCTAGCAGTAAGTTTTAGGAGCTCATTTTTAGTCAATCTCTGCAAGACCGAGTTTTCAGGATAGGATATGAACTAAAAATGAGCTCCTAAAACTTACTGCCACATGGAGCTAAGGAGAAAATGTAGAACTTGAAAAAAAAAAAAACACAGCTTAGTGAAAAGCGTGTACAGTTTAAAAGCAAATAGAAAGTCCTATTTTTTTATTCCTTTATATTTTTTGCATATTTGCACATGTACAAGGTTTAAAATGTTCATGACATATTTTTAAAAAATATTGAAGTTTTGTGGAGCTGCATGTTTGAGCACCTGCATTCCTCTAGGTCAAAGATAAAAAATGAGATTTACAATAATATGTGATTTACAAAAAAATTTTGACTTGAGTTATTAATGAGTAATGTCTCTATTGAGAGACTGTGCAAATTTTTAACGTTAACAGGTTTTACCGTGTTATTACAACATTTAACTACTTTTTATTCATTTAAAAATTGCAAAATTATTTTGTATTGTACAAAAACTACAGCAAAAACCAGTTTGATGCATTTTATCAATATTTTAGAAACTGTATTTGAATATTACCAGTATTCAATGGATTTCATTAAATTCCTTTGAACACGACTGCTCAAAACGGTCTAAATTTATGAAACCTACACATTCAAAACATTACTCTGAAATTTTTAATGTAAATGTTAAGTGTAAGTAAAATGTTTAGTACTGTAAGGTCTTTCATGACTACATATGCCGGCGTGTGAATTTGATAGGTGCTTGATATAAAATAAATGGTGCTTTAAAAAGTCCTTGAAAGTCCTTGAATCTGGTGTTCATGAAAGAGTGGGAACCCTGAAATTGTATTGCACTGCATTGCATTGATTAGAATTGAATCACATGACCTTATTTTGAATTGCATTGATTTTAGATTAATTTAGTCTCATTGATGTAATTTTCATTCATTCATTCATTCATTCAAAATTGCATTGAATTAACTTGAACTGAATTTGGGTCCACAATGCAATATTTACACTACGTATATTGTATATATACAACTGCTCATGTTCAGTTCATGTACATTTCAATAAGTAATGATATTTATTTAGATGTTTTGCTCAATCCAGGCTTTTTGGAAATGCATGACTGCCTACATTTATGCAAAAACATCCTTACACATACAATTCACTGCAGTTTCTAGTTGAAATGAACAGTAGTGGCAGTTACACCTTTTTCACACACAGTACGATTACAGAGGCAGATTATTGCATGGCAAGGCATGCTTGCTTCAGCAAATGCATTTTTAGTTCATGTTTGCTTTTGTTTTGGTTAGGTTTAAGGTAGGGTTTAGTGTAAGTGGTATGTTAATTTCAAATACAAAAGAGCATCAACTTTTTAGTGGCATTTCATTGTGTTCATTTTAGCGGCATTTCAACTGTTGTGATTCGACAACACAAATGTCAAAAACGCTGGTACAGTCACATTTAACTGTTCCAGAGAAAATTAAACACACCAGGCACTGGGCATTTTTGCTTTGAAACTGCCATGAAACATTCTACAAGTAACATTTTGCAAGCATTTTTTTTTTTATCCACAGACATGTTTTGTCATGACACTGTGCTGTTAAATAAACCTGCATCTGCAATGGAGAAAAAAACTGACTTATAGCACGTCTTGTGAACACATACCCTTCAAGACCAATTTTTAGGTTTTACAGAAATGTAGGCAGTCTCACATATTTCCAGTGAGCCCGGGTTGATTTTGCATAGTATTTTTACTGGTGGCGTCAAAATATGCATAATATGGCTTCAAACCCCAGCATAAAGTCTAGGAAGAAGTTACACAAATACAACTGACATTGCAGATCTACTTTTGGAAACAGTAATGCTTGCAAAGAGTGCAGTGTATATTTTGTTAAGTCTACAACTAGATGGTCAAAAGTGTAGTGAACATAGGGCTGGGCGATATATCTCATGCGATATGCATGCGCATTTCGTCAGTAAAGCCGGTTCCTTGATTAGCGGTAAATCTCCATCACCTGTTTTCAAATGGAGCGGCGTTTAATACACGCAGCCGTAGTTCACTGACAAGCTACGCAGTATCGCTTTCATTATGGCAGATGAATCGCCTTCGATAATGAACACGATATTGCGTAGCTTGTCAGTGAACTACTGACTCCGTGATAAATGCCCTTCCATTTGAAAATTGATGATAATACCCCCATCGAGTTCCGGCTTTTTTACTGACAAGATGCGCATGCATATCGCATGATATATATCGCCCAGCCCTAAGGGAACATCAGTTTTACCAGTCTGGAATAGTTTAGTCACACTGCATGATCAGCCATTTCATCTCAAGTATTAAGCTCAGACCTCAGAGATGTATTTGACACTGTTACAAGGAACCCCATACATATTTTCTAAGGCAGATCTTTGAAAATGAATGCAGGGCACTGCTTTAGCACTCTGAAATGGGATTTCTCTCTCACGAAGCTGTGTTGACACACGTGTTTCAGTTGCATTTGGCTATTTATTACTTTTTTACTAAGAAACCAAACAAGAGAATGGCCACAATTACCACACGGCTGACCTATATCAAAGACAGTTTTGGTGAGCTGCACACTGGCAGGGCTGAATACAAAACCCATTCAAGAAGAATAGTGAATACCTGGAGAGTGTGGCAGAAACCTAAGCGCAGCTTCAATGAAAGTTTATTCTGACACTGTTGCAATATATAAAATGCACAAATGATAATGAAAATTCAATGCATTAATTATAGATTTTAATAATCAATTCTGATGACTATAGTAAAGGCCAATGTGCTACAGAGGCTGACTCTGGTTATACATAGGACTGGCATAACCTCCCTCTCTCTCTCTCTCTCTCTCTCTCTCTCTCTCTCTCTCTCTCTATTTATTTTTTAATTACTATAATTTTTTTCAATATCTGTCATAACTTTTTAAAGTTTGCAAAAAAGGTAGATTGCTCGTATTTCAAATGAGCCTGAGTAGACAAATTGCCTCTAGTTAGATTTATGTCTTAAAGGAATACTCCACTTTTTTTGAAAATAGGCTCATTTTCCAACTCCCCAAGAGTTAAACAGTTGAGTTTTACCGTTTTTGAATCCATTCAGCCGATCTCCGGGTCTGGCGGTAGCACTTTTAGCGTAGCTTAGCATAGATCATTGAATCTGATTAGACCGTTAGCATCTCGCTCAAAAATGACCAAAGAATTTCGATATTTTTCCTATTTAAAACTTGACTCTTCTGTAGTTACATCATGTACTAAGACTGACGGAAAATTAAAAGTTGCGATTTTCTAGGCTGATATGGCTAGGAACTATACTCTCATTCCGGCGTAATAGTCAAGGAACTTTGCTGCCGTACCATTAGTCTCGCATAGCCAGACATTCAGACTGATGGCTGAAGGTCTGGAATCTACGGTAGCTTTTATTGGTCAAGGCCCGCCCATGAGGCCGTTTGACTGACATGTCAAACAACCAATCACAGTTCGTTTCATTCACCGTCATGTTTGGGGCGTGGAAATGTCGCCACGATAACAGACTGGTGTGTAAAACTCTCGGATGTATTTTAAAAATTCTATGGTGCAAACTTTAAATATTTCACATACTTTTGAAAATCCAGTGTTTAGTTGATCCTGATAAGCGTTTGTCGTCACAGTTGTAAACACGACGGCTTTCTTCTTTCGTGAGGGGGTTTGTCGTCACGCGTTTTTTAACGTTCCGCCTGGAAACAAAGACTTTGTTTCCAGGTGGAACGTTAAAAAACATGACACACGCGTCTCCCAGAAATCCTGTATAATTCAACCAATCAGACGACGACTTCGAAACTCCTGAAGTGTTTCCACTTTTGTGTGCCATATGCATCAGACGTTTAGCCAACGTTCCATGGGTGTGACGTCTGAAGCTGAGACTACCGTACCATGGGTGCAGCAGGCGCAATGATATTACGCAGCGCCTGAAAATAGTCCCCAGCTAGGTAACTAGTTATGAAATAGCTGAGGACTACTTTCAGGCACTGTGTAATATCATTTTGAATCATATCAAGTTGAATTGTTCCAAAACATTGTTCTAAATTCTAGTACATGCATAGGAATAAAGAAAAAAGTGCTATGCTTGATCTAATGCTTACGTATGAAAAAGTACCATGCCATGTTTTCTTAACATGAACCATGGCCAAATAATATTTGTTATCTTGAAGTACCAGATAAATACCATGGTATATGAATATGGTAATAATTAATAACATGGTAGTACAGCCACAGAACTTTTTTATGGCAAAAAAAAACTAAATTATGCTAAAACTCCATTCATCTAAATATAGAACGAGATAGATAAAAATAGATGTTAGATATACTGGTACTTTGCCTACACAGATAAATTTTGGCATGCAGAATTTGAAGCAGGAAAGATTAAAAAAAAAACAAAAAAAAAACAATAAACCCAATTCTAATAATCAACACATTTCTATGTATCCAATAATAATATGACAGGTACACAGTCTTCTGAAGCTCGAGGGACACTCCCACGCACTACCTGCTATGCTGGGGCCCGTTATAGTCTGTTGTCATGGAAACATTCAGACAGGTTGGAGGGGGTTGTCACTTTGCCTCCCCATTTCTCAAGAATTTTTTTTTGGTTTTGTTTTGTCACAGCACCTTACTTAGGCAAGGATCCTGTGAGTGAAGTGTCTTATAAAGGTGTTTTGGTTCTCTGCATTTCAGTAGATCTGAGGTTCTGAGGTGTGTAGGGATATGTTTTATTTTTATCCTTTTGCAGTGTTTAGGAAGTGAAGGGTATAGGAATAATGAGACTGTGATGAAGTCTGCTTTCATTGATGAATCACACCATGGTTCCAAATGAATGAGCTTCTGCCCAAGCCTTAAATCGATTTGCTCCTGCTGTCTGTAATCTTGTTTACGTGACTGTGTTGGGCCACCTAAATATTATACTGAAACAAAACAGTCTTATTATATATATTTTTGTAAAACCACCCAAAAAAATCTGTTTTATGATGAGTAGTTGCATAAAATTGATTTATATACATTTTAGATTCAATAAATTTCATCAGTTTTCCAATACAGTCTTTAACCATATTTTTCCATGTTTAATATGTACATTTTCATTAGAATGGTGATCCTTTATTGAATTCCTTTCCCGATTGTTTAGTATGGGAGAAATATCAAGTATGAGCAATGCTTAGTTAGAAGGAACATAACAGAATAGATAACACTAAACAGACATGTGAATACAACTGCAACTCTAATTCATTACCAACAGTCCTGACAAAGCCCTGTTCCTTGATTAAATACTCAAGCGAGCATGACTGACAGGACCTTGCTGAACATAATATATATGTTAAAACAGCCTTATTATTCCTTAGTGAAATCAAAAGCACATTTAAGAGGAATCAGAAAAATATTTGATAGTAAAATGTATTTAGGGCCAAACTTTTTTTTTTCCATGTACCCTCAATGCCTGACAAAAGTGCTTTCTTGTTTATACAGCTTGATGCAGATCGAGATGAAGAAGAAGTCTTCTATGACATCAGCATGACAGTCGACAACAAACTGTACCCCACCAAAGAACCTGTGGCAGGTAAAGATATAGAATTACTACTTCATTACTTTTAAAAGAGCCATCATGAAATCAACATTCATTTTGCCTAATAGTCAAAGAAAAAAATCTAGTCCAGGGGTGCATCAGGTGATCACAAGCGAGACTATGGGTGCTCCAGAGCGGGAACAAGATGTCAAAAACAAAAATGGATTCCATTGCAAAACAAAAAATCCACATCTAGGCACTCACATAGCAAGCAAAGTACAAAAACCTTTATTATAAGACAGGGCTAATTAATTTTGCCTCTTGCACACTTGAAGATCTGAATGAAATCAAAAATATAAAGCGTTATGTCTTTTATTTTATATCTGTTGTTGAATCAAATATCCCCCAGCCTTTGCATGGAAATTTATAATACTAGGAAAAACATTTGCTAGGATTTACTTACTTAAAATGCAAGAAATTATATCATGGTTGTATCTTATTTTACAGTATTTGCTCTTACAGTGCAGTTACGTATAGTAATGTAATATATTATATAATAACATAGATTAAGGTTAGATTTAGAGGTAGGCTCAGGGTTAGTACCTAGTTATTATACAGTTATTGTAATTAATATAATAAATACATAGTATGTAATTTCAGGACTGAAAAAAACAGGACTGTAAAATAAGTGCTACCAATTTATTGGAAAAAAAGTTTCTAAAAATCTAGTGCAAATAAAAAAAAATGTGTGTGTGTGTAAATTTTTGAGATTAGGCCTATATATGAGATTTTATATACTACTACTACTACTAATAATAATAATAAATCCAGTACCCTTGTTGTCATAATATATAATTAATTTACATTTTCACAAAATATGATTAATTTATAAAGTGGTCAAAGTTAGAAACTAGATATCAGTGTCAAGATATTTAGGGAGATGATAGGTATAAATAGTGTGTAAAATCCTAAAGCTGGCCTATCTTGCAGTATTGTATTTGAGAAGAGCCGTCTTTGAAATAACTATTTAAACATAAATGTTCAGCCCTAACTTTCTGTTTCAAAAGGAAACGTCAAAACAGGAAGGAAATTTGTGTTCATCAAACCATTTCACACTGCGGCCATGTCTTCAGCTGAGGTAGTCAGAATAAATTGGCTGAAGAAAAGTGTAATTGATTGAATAAAAAATTAGTCTCCTGCTTTTTACAAAGATTTAGAGGGAAACTTAAGAAGTCTGCCATCAAAATCTATAAATGTACTTTAAAAGCTGTTTTTTTTTTCTTCTGATATTCAGAGTAACATAGCTCAACAAATTGTCTGTACAGCAAGTTTTTTTCAGAGTAGTGAAAAGAATTTAGACTTCCCACAAATTAAAGTTTTCCAGACCCTGGATTTAATTAATCATCCTGTCAAGATTTCTTCAGCCTGACGGGAAGCACACATCACAGAACTCTTGATCTTGTGCCATCGAGCAACACCAAAACATCCAGCGTGAATTTAAACTTCAAACAAACGTTTTTATAAAGTCACTACAAGAAAGTTTCCCGTATGAGCTGAAAGTAGACATCCGTGGGTCTTCACGCTTCGGTTACCCCTGTCGATTATTTACAAGCGCTGGTTGCGCTGCAGAGCGAGAGATTAGAGGATGAATAAGGAGGTCGCTGGATGAGGAAGGTCTGCGTGATAGTGCAGGTTAATGCTGGTGTCAGTCTCTCTGGGCTCTGTAACCTTGAGGAAGTGGCAGACTGCCACATCGAGCTGAAGTGTTCCCTGGTGCTGCCTGGTGTGGCTGAGATCGCCCAAAGGACACGGAGGGCTTGAGTGAACTGGCCAGAATGGAGTTGGGGTATCAAAGAAAGCCAGTTTGTGAGTGTTTTATTAAATATTTGTCCTTCACTTGTTACTGATTTATTCATGTGAGTGTCAGGGCCCTGCAGTCTCACACTGGAAACAGCAGTTGATATTATACATTATGTATCTACTGGAGCTTAGATAACACAGTCCATTTGAATTCATACAGTAATAACACATAAAACACATTTATTACATAACCAAAACAATAATGAAACATTTAAATGAAACATTTTTGTAAATCTGTTTCTTAACAGTATACTTTGAACGACATAGAAAAGAATAAAAAAATTATAGTTTATTAACAAACTGTAAACGCACATTATAAATGATTATTAAATTGGCTCTAAAGGGCACACTTGCCCTATAGAAACAGTCATTTATTATTTATTTATTTGTTTGTTTTTTAAATTGATTAGTTGCTTGATTTATTGATATTTTTTGCATTATTAATGAATAAAAATGTTAAATTGGAGAGCAGTTTTAAGGAGATTTCAGTTGTTTCAGATTTGAGATTGAACGATTTTAAAAACTGTCATATGTTATGTCACATTTTTTAACAGTTGCTAGGACCGATTTCTCAATACAAAGGCCACTTTTTCAAAACGCTTCACACAGTGAGCACAACAGCAGTTTATGTGGGTGAAACTGTGGATCATTTTCTTTGCTTTGGCACAAAATACATTCAATGACTACAGTCTTTTCTCACTTAGACAGAGACACCACCAAAACTCTAGGCCAATTTGCACATTTACATAACTTTTTTCAACTGTTAGACTGTTAAGTTCAAACCCTAATACAAAACTGAAAAATATATATATAAAACTGAGTAAGAAAGCAATTTGCTACATTTCTACAGTAATACCATTTTGAAATCTAAAACCAAAAATTAATAGTATCAAGATTCAGATGTAGTCTTTCAAATGAATTACTATCTTTTAAAAAAAAAGGTACAATATTTTTGGACTGTACTGTGAACATGGTCCATGTGACATGCAGCAGGGAATTCAAACAGTAGAAAGCTTTCATACTTTTTTGAAAATACAGTTTACAAAAGAAAACCTGTTGTAACTACCTGTTGTTAGTGTTTTTTAGGTAGTTGTTTCAAGTGTTTGTTGGGTAATGATCTCTGCTAGTGTTATGGAAGAATGACTTGTTTTGATAGTTGAGCACAACCAAATGGAATAGAATGCAGGGGTCTCAAGATGCAATTTTCAAAGTTGAACTACTTTTAGCTTTGCGTTTTAAAAATGTGACATTCATGACGTGAAATGCTGAAAAACAACAGACTGCATGTGTAAATACAACCCGAATTCCGGAAATGTTTTTACAATTTTATGCACAAAATGAGCTCATTTCAAATTTAATGCCTGCTACAGGTCTCAAAATAGTTGGGACGGGGGCATGTTTACCATGGTGTAGCATCTTCTCTTCTTTTCAGAACAGTTTAAAGACGTCTGGACATCAAGGTTATGAGTTTCTGGAGTTTTGGTGTAGGAATTTGGTCCCATTCTTGCCTGATATAGGTTTCAAGCTGCTGAAGAGTTTATGGTCGTCTTTGATGTATTTTTCGTTTAATGATGCGCCAGATGTTCTCTATAGGTGAAAGATCTGGACTGCAGGCAAGCCAATTCAGCACCCAGACTCTTCTTTTTTTTTTTTTTTTGTTAACAACTTTTTATTAAATTTTTTTTTTCCTGCAACAGCAGTAAGAAACAAAAAGCAACTGTGCAAATTCAGAACCCACCCCAACCCACGATAAAATAATTTTCACCCGGATTCCAGAAAAGATGACACAACATCAAACGCTGAATGACACAAACTTACAGTTTCCATTGAGACAATGTCCAACAAATACACAGTCCAGGTTCATCTGTCCATTGTGTGAGGAGGACTCCAACGGTTGACTAGCAATTTTTTTGCTGCTGTGAGAGCAGCTAACAGTAAACATCTTTGTTGGACGGACAAGGTGAAGTCCCAAAAGTCATTCATAAAAAAATGGCCCGGAGTCAAACATATCTCAGTACCCAGCAACTATAACAGGTCCTGTAAGAGCTGAGACCCAAAAAGGTAAGAGAGAAGGGCACTCCAAAAAACAAAAAACAAATATGAAAATATGCCTAAAGATCCTTGCGAACAGAGATTACACTTAGGAGAAAATGACAGATTCATATTCAGAAAAAAAAATAAAATAAAAAGCTTGAGAGTGTGATTCCTTTGGTCCAGATCTATCTAGGATATGCGACATTACAGAATTCGTATCTGCATGCAATACAATTTCAAAATCTGAAAATTTCAAGAGAAAGGTTGACAAAACAGAGAAAAAGTAGGGTCAGGAATACAAGGAGCATAAACTGAAAGAAATACAATATTCCTGTTCTCCACTATTGTTTTTATATGTGTTATTCTACCGTTTGTATCACAACCTTTATCTAAAATAGTTATATTTAAAGTCTTCTGCACCAATATTAGGACACCCTTGGTTTTAGTATCCGAAGATGAGTGAGATACCACTTCATCAAACTTATTATTACACCTACGTATATCCTCCTCTTTCAAATGGGATTCTTGAACTAGCACTATATCAATCTTTCTTCTTTGCAAAAAATCCAGAAAACCTGTACGTTTGTGAAGGCCATTTAGGCCTATTACAAGTCAGAATATTAAGGTCGGTCATGGGTATCAAACAGAATTACTGCATAATAAAACAAAATACAAGTTTGAGAATAAAACCAGTTGAGTCTACCATTAAACCACCCCCCACCCTTCCCATCACTATTCAAAAAATATATATAAATACATTCCCATAAACTATGGCAGATCAAACCTTGATCTAGCACCCGGACTCTTCGACTATGAAGCCATGCTGTTGTAATAGCTACAGTATGTGGTTTTACATTGTCCTGCTGAAATACACAAGATTTTCCCTGAAATAGACGTCGTCTGGAGGGGAGCATATGTTGCTCTAAAACCTTTATATACCTTTCAGCATTCATAGTGCCTTTCAAAACATGCAAGCTGCCCATACCATATGCACTTATTCACCCCCATACCATCAGAAATGATGTTGTTTTTAAAGTATTCCACGATCTTTTTACGCACTCTTCCACAGATTGGAGAGCCTCTGCCCATCTTTACTTCTGTGAGACTCTGCCTCTCTTAAGACATCCCTTTTATAGTTAATCATGTTACAGACCTGATGTCAGTTAACTTAATTAGTTGCTAGATGTTCTCCCAGCTGAATCTTTTCACAATTTCTTGCCTTTTCAGCCCTTTGTTGCCCCGTGCCAACTTTTTTGAGACCTGTAGCAGGCATCAAATTTGAAATGAGCTCAATTAGTGGATAAAAGTATAAAATTCTCCATGTAAACATTTATTATGTTCTCTATGTTCTATTGAGAATAAAATATTGGCTCATGTGATTTGAAAGTCTTTTAGTTTTCGTTTTATTCAAATTTAAAAAAACGTCCCAACATTTCCGGAATTCGGGTGGTAGAGCAACAAAAAATAATGGCACAGATGGGATGCAAAAACCTGCAATGTGTGGTCGTCCCAATCAAATTTGATCAGATTTGTATACTCTCTACTTATAAGTTCATTGCTTACACAACCCAGCTGATCAAACACATGCAAAGCTTGTCAAACCTAAGTCAAAGCGTCTGACAGCACAGCCAGAGATAACAACGCCTGAACACCTGTGAACCAGTCATGATCTTACCTGTCCTACCACCTTCTGGGAGATTTACTGTTCTATCAACTACAGTATGTGTACCAGCGTGTGATTGCCAACAGTGAAGGTCTGTGTTAGATGAGCTGTGAGATGTTGAGCAGAAGCAGTTCCTGGACACTTGCAGAATGCACACGCTGAACCCTTTATACAAAGAATACGATTTATATTAAAATTTGCACTTTGAAGTAATTTTACTGTGATAAAATACCTTTATTGTCTCCAAGGCTACATTTATTTTATCAAAAATATCCTGTAAAAATCATGTTGTGTGAACTTGGCATTAGTTGTCACACTACAGCACAAAACGTGTTTTCAAATTTATACACTTCAAAAAGCTCAGTTTTGACTGGACAAAAATGGCGTCTCAGTGTGGATGAAAGCCCTAAATGTAGAGAAATAGATGCGTTAATGTGGACATAGCCTAATATGCTGATTTTTTCCCCTTTTTTAAATAAAGAAATAAACAAACAAACAAACAGCATTTATTTGAAATTTGACTTTACTAAATAAATGTATGACTTTACTTTCACTTTTGATCAATTTAATGCATTCTTGCTGAATAAAAATATTAATTTCTTCAAAAAATATTTTGAACCAATACCGTGTCCAATATTTTTGATACACATCAAAAAGATGATTTTTCATGAATACTGTCCATTTTGGTGAAGGCAACAATTTGCAATACATTTAACACATTACAATGACAGTGCATAATTACAGTGGCAGTGTTAATTACATGCCATCGCACTTGTGGGATTCAGCAGGAAACCAGGGCAACTTCTAATTTTATTGCATCAGAGGCTGATGAGGCTCTGTCAAGCTTTAGCCGTTGGCTTTATGGACCGGGTCTGTGGTGTTTGCCGATCAAATTGAGCAGAGTTTAATTACACCTCCACCCCCTGCCATGTTAACCCTGCTGCTAATGATTCTAGTGTCATTATACATTTCAGGCTGACTGATCTGAGGCCTCTTTTTTTAAAAGTCACTGGACAGTGATTTGAAAACCCACTGTTCTATGGATTGTCATCGAACTGTGATATTAATAAAAGAAGTCCACTGGTAATCCATTTGAATGCTTCAATTCAAACCGTCACTCAGATATGTCACAGTGTGCTTTTGGCCGTTATTGCTCTATAACTCAAGCTTTCTGGTGTAGAACTGTGTTCACTTAATATATAGGATTTGATATAAACATATATGCACTTCCATTCGAAAGTTTGAGTTTAGATTTTATGTTTTTGAAAAAAGAGTCTTCATGTTTCTTCACAGAAGCTTATTAAATAGTTGTGCTACTTAATGAAGTGTGAAGAGAACAGAAGGTCTGAACAGCATTTATTTGATTAAAAACATTTATTTTGCAAATGTACAAATGTCTTTACTGACATTTTGAATAAAAGCTGAATAGAAGTATCAATTTCTGTTAAAAAACAAAAAACAACAACCTACCAGCGTTGCTATCATTATTTTAGATTAAAACTAGTAAAAATCTTTTATGGTAAGTGATAAATAAATAGATAGATAGATAGATAGATAGATAGATAGATAGATAAAAAAAGCTTCAGGTTTTAGTAAAAATAGAAATAAACTGAAAAAAAATTATAAACACAACACTTTTGTTTTTGCCCCCGTTTTTCATGAGCTGAACTCAAAGATCTAAGACTTTTCTATGTACACAAAAGGTCTATTTCTCTCAAATATTGTTCACAAATCTGTCTAAATCTGTGTCAGTGAGCACTTCTCCTTTGCCGAGATAATCCATCCACCTCACAGGTGTGGCATATCAAGATGCTAATTAGACAGCATGATTATTGCACAGGTGTGCCTTAGGCTGGCCACAATAAAAGGCCACTCTAAAATGTGCAGTTTTACTGTATTGGGGGGGGTCCGAAAACCAGTCAGTATCTGGTGTGACCACAATTTGCCTCACGCAGTGCAACACATCTCCTTCGCATAGAGTCGATCAGGTTGTTGTGATTGTCTGTGGAATGTTTGTCCACTACACTTCATTTTCTGTCCGAAGTTGCTGGATATTGGCAGGAACTGGAACACGCTGTCGTATACGCCGATCCAGAGCATCCCAAACATACTCGATGGGTGACATGTCCGGTGAGTATGCTGGCCGTGCAAGAACTGGGATGTTTTCAGCTTCCAGGAATTGTGTACAGATCCTGCAACATGGGGCCGTTCATTATCATGCTGCAACATGAGGTGATGGTCGTGGATGAATGGCACAACAATGGGCCTCAGGATCTCGTCACGGTATCTCTATGCATTCAAAATGCCATCAATAAAATGCACCTGTGTTCGTTGTCCATAACATACACCTGCCCATACCATAACCCCACCGCCACCATGGGCCACTCGATCCACAACGTTGACATCAGCAAACCACTCACCCACACGACGCCATACATGCTGTCTGCCATCTGCCCTGTACAGTGAAAACCGGGATTCATCCGTGAAGAGAACACCTCTCCAAAGTGCCAGATGCCATCGAATGTGAGCATTTGCCCACTCAAGTCGGTTACGATGACGAACTGCAGTCAGGTCGAGACCCCGATGAGGACGACGAGCATGCAGATGAGCTTCCCTGAGATGGTTTCTGACAGTTTGTGCAGAAATTCTTTGGTTATGCAAACCGATTGTTGCAGCAGCTGTCCGGGTGGCTGGTCTCAGACGATCTTGGAGGTGAAGATGCTGGATGTGGAGGTCCTGGGCTGGTGTGGTTACACGTGGTCTGCGGTTGTGAGGCCGGTTGGATGTACTGCCAAATTCTCTGAAATGCCTTTGGAGACAGCTTATGGTAGAGAAATGAACATTCAATTCACGGGCAACAGCTCTGGTGGACATTCCTGCAGTCAGCATGTCAATTGCACGCTCCCTCAAAACTTGCGACATCTGTGGCATTGTGCTGCGTGATAAAACTGCACATTTTAGAGTGGCCTTATAATACAATAATCATGCTGTCTAATCAGCATCTTGGTATGCCACACCTGTGAGGTGGATGGATTATCTCGGCAAAGGAGAAGTGCTCACTAACACAAATTTAGACATATTTGTGAACAATATTTGAGAGAAATAGGCCTTTTGTGTACATAGAAAAAGTCTTAGATCTTTGAGTTCAGCTCATGAAAAATGGGGCAAAAACAAAAGTGTTGCGTTTATAATTTTGTTCAGTGTAATTAAAGCTATATAGAAATATAAAAAATAAAATAATAGCATGACAAAATTACTTAACAAAATTACTAAATCGTAAGCTATAATTAAAATAAAAACTGAAAATATAAAAATAAAATCTAATTGAAAATACAACCTGAATTGCGGAAATGTTGGAATGTTTTTTTTTAAATTTGAATAAAATGAAAACTAAAAGAATTTCTGATCACATGAGCCAATATTTTATTCACAATAGAACATAGATAACATAATAAATGTTTAAACGGAGACATTTTACAATTTTATGCACAAAATTAGCTCATTTCAAATTTGATGCCTGCTACAGGTCTCAAAATAGTTGGGACGCGGGCATGTTTACCATGGTGTAGCATCTCCTCTTCTTTTCAAAGCAGTTTGAAGACATCTGGACATCGAGGTTATGAGTTTCTGTAGTTTTGGTGTTGGAATTTGGTCCCATTCTTGCCTGATATAGGTTTCCAGCCGCTGAAGAATTCGTGGTCATCTTTGGCGTATTTTTCATTTCATGATGTTCTCTATAGGTGAAAGATCTGGACTTCAGGCAGGCCATTTCAGCACCTGGTCTCTTCTACTACAAAGCCATGCTGTTGTAATAGCTGCAGTATGTGGTTTTGCATTGTCCTGCTGAAATACACATCGTCTAGAGGAGAGCATATATTGCTCTAAAACCTTTATATACCTTTCAGCATTCATAGTGCCTTCCAAAACATGCAAGCTGCCCATACCGTATGTACTTATGCACCCCCATACTATCAGAGATGCTGGCTTTTGAACTGAACACTGATGACACGCTGGAAGGTCTCCCTCCTTTTTAGCCCGGAGGACACAGCGTACATGATTTCCGACAAGAACGTCAAATTTGGACTCGTCTGACCATAGAACACTTTTCCACTTTGAAACAGTCCATGAGCCTTGGCCCACAGGACACGATGGTGCTTCTGGACCATGTTCAAATATGGCTTCCGTTTTGCATGATAGAGCTTTAGTTGGCATCTGCAGATGGCACGGCGGATTGTGTTTACCGACAGTGGTTTCTGGAAGGATTCCTGGGCCCATTTAGTAATATCAATGATAGAATCATGACGATGAGTGATGCAGTGTCATCTGAGGGCCTGAAGACCACAGGCATCCAACAAAGGTCTTCGGCCTTGTCCCTTACGCACAGAGATTTCTCCAGTTTCTCTGAATCTTTTGATGATGTTATGCACTGTAGATGATGAGATTTGCAAAGCCTTTGCAATTTGATGTCGAGGAACGTTGTTTTTAAAGTATTCCACTCTTTCACAGATTGGAGAGCCTCTGCCCATCTTTACTTCTGAGAGACTCTGCCTCTCTAAGACATCCCTTTTATGTTACAGACCTGATGTCAGTTAACTTAATTAGTTGCTAGATGTTCTCCCAGCTGAATCTTTTCAAAATTTCTTGCTTTTTCAGCCCTTTGTTGCCCCCATGCCAACTTTTGTGAGACCTGTAGCAGGCATCAAATTTGAAATGAGCTCATTTAGTGGATAAAAGTGTAAAATTTCTCCATTTAAACATTTGTTATGTTCTCTGTTCTATTGTGAATAAAATATTGGCTCATGTGATTTGAAAGTCTTTTAGTTTTCATTTTATTCAAATTTAAAAAACGTCCCAACATTTCCGGAATTCATGTTGTATTAATAAATACAATGATAGCATTTAAGTAACACCAACACACATATAAAAAATATTTTAATATTTGAGGACTTTAACTTTTTATAATCCAAATATTTCTAATGTTTTCTATATTAATCATAATCATTTTTTTTCTCCTGCGTCATCAATATCACTTTCCATTCTGTCAATCTTTTTTAACAGACCTATAACCAACAAAAACAATCAGTTCTGTTGAGCCATAATTCTGCAGGAAATGACATCAGCAACATTTATTGCAAAATAAGTCATTATCCTTAATCATTAGTTATCATATAGTTCACCCTCTCATGTAAACTAACTCCCAGTCCCTCACTGAGATGTTTTTCTTGTCATCAAGTTTGATTATTGCCATAATGGTGGCTGAGCTGGGCCAGAGCATATTTCTGTAAGTCTGTAAGCCCTTTTATAGCAATACTTCAGGCATGTTCATTTATTAGCAGTGGCAGAGTTCAAAAGGTACTGCATCACAGGACTGACCCTTCCACCCACTCGCATGACCCCTCAAAGGCTCCCTCAATAATGCCACGTCTGCATCAACAAATAGATTTCTGTGACTCACAATCCTACTGGGGCAAGAAATGTTCCATTACTTCCTGCGGTCTCAGGTGCAAAGTCTCTGCCTTAATACATAATCCCGCCACATCTCCTTCATAGTGCGAGGAACAGTTCGTCAGACAGCTGCTCTTCCCATAAGACTCTTTCAGAAGACTTCACGTAGAGCAAAACAGTATGAAAAAGGATCGGCTGAAACAGCCTGTTCTTTCTGTAAGAGAGGATGCTGTCACTTTTGGTTTAGTGCTGGAGGACAGGGAATGGTGGTGTCAAGGGATGCTACAGCGCACCGTCTATTACAGAGGCGACCAGTGTCAAAAGGCATCAGCCTCTTCCAGCCTGTGGTAGTGCAGCGCTGAGCTGAATCACAACTCACAACAGATGCTTTCATAGGAAATTTTGTACCACATGACTGAGGCCAGATCCCTGTGATGAAGGCTTCATGTCAAAATCACTGATCTGTCAGAATTTCTATGAAATATTTCTTGCAGTTGAGACCTATTTTCCTCTGGACAACTGCTAGTTCAGTGAACTTCAGAAATTTTGTTGTCAAGATGTGTTACGTTATTCAAAAATGTACAAACACCTACAGATTGTTATGAAAACAAAAAACTAATTAAAACACTTGGGCAGAATCAGTTTTAGAAATAAATGAAGCCAACAGGGCTAGCAAATTCTATTTCCATTTTTAACCTTTCTAAAAACCTATTTTATGCTCTTGAATAAATAATCATCATTTTGTGATTTATCACACCATCAGTAAAAGCATCTTTTCAAGTAAATTTATTTTAAGATATTATGATGTATTTTAATGTATTTGTATTTTAAGATATTTGCAAAATACATTACAGGCTATAGTTCCAAGTAACAGATCTAATAACAACATACCGAAAAACATTTATCATGGAATATGTTGTTTTATTTCAAATGATCAATGACTGTTGAATATTGATGTTTTAGTATCTGATGCTTTTTTCCCTTCAATTTATAGTCTCCCAGTTGTTCGTTCCAGTTCAGATGTTATGTTAACTGATCCCAAATCTATAGAAATCACTGTATTGCTTGTCAACCGCATACAGCCTACAGTTCAGCTAATGAGCTATATCACATGGAGGAAAAAATATGTAAGGATTATTTGATATATGTACAACTTTATTGAACCTGGGTTTGTTTGATCACAGTGCTCTCAGTTCTGTTGTGTAAAACCAGCAAGTCACTGAAGGCTGTGCGTTATAGTGATTTTTCTTTGAACGTTTATGGAGTTTTTCTCAGAACTTCACTTTTCTGAGCCATTATTTCCAATTAATTTTAATCAGTTGTTTTCAAGGTGATTTTTAGTGGTTGTTTAAAGTCAGATTTCTTACTTTTCACACAGGTTTTCTACCAGGGTAGCTACTAAATTACAATATGAGCATGATTCACTAAGGCTTGGTCTAGATGGACGGAACGCAATTTCTGCAGAGGGGGACACCACCCTCCCACCCTAATTTCAGAATTATAAAGAAAAAAAACAAGTAAAACATTGATTTAAATGTGAAATTTTGAATTAGAAATTTTAACTGAAACTGAAATAGCAATTTTATTTACACCTTCAAAAAACAGTTTTACAGTACATTTTGTGTCCAAATACTGCCATGTAAAGCTACATGTGTTTAAGTGTGATTTTCTAAGCTAGGCTTTTCTTTACTAAATACTGCAACAAAAAAGTTGCCAATGAATCAAAATTAAAACATCATGTCAAGAGAATTATTGCAAGTATGATGTCTCGTCTTTGGAAATATCTAAGAAACTGTGTAGACATCCAGCAGCCAGTTCATAGCAGTTTCAATATCTATTCCTTTGCCCTGGTGAAACATCTACTCGTGCCACAGATGAATGACTAATGAACACATGGGAAACCTTTGTGACACAGAAACCTTTGTGATTGTTGCCTGTACTACAGAAAGGACTCCAGGGTTCCTTCTGCAATTATTGGTACAGAACAATAAAGAACCGTCAGTGTACAGAAGCACTTCATTTCAATGACGGACAGTAGTTTGGAGGAACAAGAGTGTCTTTATTTTCACACAAGGCTTTTCTGTAATTGCTGTATTTTTCCTCTTTGAATCACAGACCTCAATATATGCTTTTTTTGGTGTATTTTCTTACAGCTTGATTGTATCTTTTGCTTCTCTCTGTAGGACCCAGTGAGCTTGACCTTAGTCTGCTAGCAGACAGCAGCAGCCTGCCAGATGTTCCCACTAAATTTGATGAACAGGTATGAAAATCTTTCCATTTTCTTTTCTAAATCTACACAATGGCCTTTGGTTGAGCACTTCTTTCTTTGCTTTTCTTTGTTGGCTGCATTTATGGCTGCCGATGACCCCTTTAATGGAAATGAGCTACCATGAACTAACAATGAACAGTTGTATTTTCTTAACTAACATTAAAAAAGATTAATAAATACTTTAACAAATGTCTTGTCATTGTTAGTTAATGTTAGTTAAAGGGATACAGTAGTTCACCCAAATCTGAAAATTACCCCATGATTTACTCACCCTCAAGCCGTCCTAGGTGTAGCCTATATGACTTTCTTCTTTCAGACAAATTTAATTGGAGTTATATTTAAAAATGTCCTGGCTCTTCCAAGCTTTATAATGGCAGTGAATTGTGGTCAAGATTTTGAAGCCCAAAAAAGTGCATCCATCATAAAAAGTACTCCACATGGCTCTGGAGGGTTAATTAAGGCCTTCTGAAGCAAAGCGATGCATTTGTGTAAGAAAAATATCCATATTCAAAACTTTAGAAACTGTAATCTCTAGCTTCTGCTAACTGTTGTACGCACATTCGCGAGAGTGGCATTTTGGCAGATGATGAAAGCATAGCGTAAGCTCTGGTGAGAAGTGATGAACGTGTAAGAGCAGAGGAGAGAGCAAAACAAAACATCGCTCACAAATTAGAAGAACAAAATGAGAATTTGTAAAGGAAAATGTCAGATGATTTCGATAATAGGCAAGTAGTCTCGTGTAGCCAGACCTTCAGACTGACGGCTGAAGGTCTGGAATCCATGGCAGCTTTCATTGACCAAGGCCCGCCCATGAGGCCGTTTGACCGACATGTCAAACGACCAATCACAGTTCGTTTCGTTCAGCGTCACGTTTTGGGGCGTGGAAATGTCGCCACAATAACAGACTGGTGTGTAAAACTCTCGGACGTATTTTAAAGATTCTATGGCGCAAACTTTAAATATTTCACATACTTTTGAAAATCCAGCGTTTAGTTGATCCCGATAAGCGCTCATCGTCACAGTTGTAAACACGACGACTTTCTTCTTTCGTGAGGGGTTTTGGCGTCACACCATTTTTGTTTCCAGGCAGAACGTTAAAGAACACGACACACACTATAAAGTTCTCATTTTAATGTTGTTTATGGTAGATTTGTGCTATATTTTCATCTACATTATCTAGTGATTACTGAAATCACCTATGCGTGACTTCAGTACGAAGCATACAAAGAACGAAAACAATTGAAATTGAAGTATGCCTACTGTTGAACAAATATGACGATAAAAGCACTGCTGCATTATTATAACGTCAGTAATTTTGAAAAATAAACATCTAAAAGCAATAAGACCGTCTCGCATAACTCAGTCAATATCGGGCATTGCATTTGAGCATGAAACTAAACACTGGTAATATGCAGTGCATTCAGCATGTTAATAAATGTTAATATCCCAACGCATCCTATATTAGATTAATCAGATATGAATGTAGCTAACCCAGACATCGCTGCGTGACTTCGAAGCCATGCTTCTCTCTTCTCACGTCTATATTTTGGACTGCATGCTGTGGCAAGCTAAAAAATCAGAGCTCAGGGTGCCACTCAAAGTGCTGCTATAACTGATCACGATCCACAATCATTGATTGGAGTCGTGGCCTAATGGATAGAGAGTTGGACTTGTAACCCAAAGGTTGTGGGTTCGAGTCTCAGGTCTGGCAGGGATTGTAGGTGGGGTGAGTGAATAACCAGCACTCTCTCCACCCTCAATACCACCACTGAGGTGAGACCCTTGAGCAAGGCACCGAACCCCCAACTGCTCCCCGGGCGCCGCAGCATTGGCTGCCCACTGCTCTGGGTGTATGTTCATTACTGTGTGCATGCACTTGGATGGGTTAAATGCAGAGGACAAATTCTGAGTATGGGTCACCATACTTGGCCACACACCACTTCCCTTTCCCTTTTCCCTTGTTTTCATGATCGATCATCACTGTCACGGCCGAATACTCGAGTTCTTGATCGCTGTTGCACATCCCTACATCCTACATCATCTGCTGGAACGTCACTTTCTCATGAACGCGAGAACTATAATGCATGGAAGAGCCAGGACATTTTTTTTTTTTGTATTGTATTGAAAGAAGAAAGAAGAAAATCATATACACCTAAGATGGCTTGAGGATGAGTAAATAATGGAGTAATTTTAATTTTTGGGTGAACGATCTCTTTAATGCATTTTAAAGTTTTACTAAAATTGTTTCTACTCCTTTTTTTCAGTGTAGGATTTACAATTTCCACTCAGAAATTGCTTGTAAATGTCATAAATACAAAGAAATGGCAAGTAGCACATTGCATCAAACTTGAAACAGAAAAACAGAAATCTTTTTTAAAATGTCCTACAAATTCTTAATCCAGTAAAACACAATGAATTGATAGGATCTCTGCCATCTGATTCGGTTGTTATTGTGAAATCAAATCACAATAGCATTTAGAGCATCATTAGCATGTCAGAAAATGTCCCATCTGTCTCGTCTCTTTATTTCATTATGAAGTTATTGGAATCTCAGATTAGGCTCAGATGAAACTGCTGAAGGGCTATTACAGGTAGACTGAGTGAGTGCAAAATGCTGTATTTAATGGAAATGCTTGCTGAGTGACAGTCCTGCATTAGCGGAGAGCCATTATGAATGACTCTATCTCCTGCATTAGCTTCTGTCTGGATGAAGCTTAAGCCAAAGTCCTTGACTTTCATTAGCATGCTATTTGAACTATTTTCAGAATATACTTTTAAAGAAAAGCCACAGTAGAATAGCCTGTATATTTGTTAGGTATTTCAATAGCTCAAACTAATTATCGCATTAATAACTGGTACATAGTCGCTGACCTTCAATATGGAAATGTAATCAATGTTTCTGAGTTATTGAGTGTGTATGATATAATGAGATGGCTATGGCTGGATGTGAATATTTAGGGATTGTCTCAGACCATCTCTTTTCTCAAGGTCAGGCAGAATGTGCTATAGTGTAATTTTATGTAATCCCCACTTGGATAATGTCTCTGAAAAAGCTTGTAAAGAGAGGTTATTTTAGTATTGCATTATCCCATATAGAGGTTAATACATGCATGTTCTTTGATCTTACATGATGTAGCATATGCAGTAGACTCCAGGTTTATTATAGTTAATTAAAACCATTGACGAAAATCTAATTAAATAAATACAAATATAATAAAGCTTGTCAACTTCATTTTCATTTAGTTTCATGAAGGTCCAGACTGCTCCTTTCCACATCATATAAAATGATACTTTATGGGTGTTTCTGGAACTATGTACATTTGGCTTCATTTTTACCTTGTAGAAAAAAAACTCTTAAATGGATAATTCACCCAAAAATTCACCCTCATTGTTTTTTAATGTCCATTAATTAAAGTCAAAGGTAACCAAAAATGTTTGTTACCAGCTCTTTTCAAAATGTTTTTTTTGTGTGTGTGGTCCATATATAGATGCCTCACAAGAGAATTCTCTCCCCCACCCCCAAGCAATGGCCTTTTTTTTCTGAAATAAAAAAAAAATCTTGTTATGGATACTTTCATAGCTAGAATTTTATGTGAGTAAATTTTTTTTTTTTTTCCATTTATCTCAAGCATGCATATTTTGGGTGAACTAAATTTTATAGTTTGGATCTATCATCAATGTTATTTCATACAAGCTTATTTTATTCTTTGCATTCTCAATATATATAGAGAATCAGAACACTACATTCAGCTTCAAAAATTGATGCACAATTCAAAATAAGCTCAAAACTACCAGGAACCATCAGTGCTCCTGCCATGGATTGTTTGGATTGCTTTTGCTATCATTTTGGGAGCATCTTGTTCCCTTCACTTGCTTTTTTCTTTCACCTCGTCTCCAACCACACACACACACACACACACACACACACACACACAAATCATAGAGACATGTTATCTTCTATTCAGAGGGTTCTCACTATCTACCAACAGATATGGCAGGGCTACATGAAAGCAGCCAACCAATTAGACCCTCCCTGTTGCTACATGTCTTTCAAACTAAATTCCTGAAACTGTTGCTTCTCGGTGGATTTCCATGGAGAGGCTGTCATGCTTTCTCCATTATATTTGGTTAAAATCGTGTCTGCGTGAGACAAAAGCAGTCGTTAAGGCTCCTAAGTGGAGGATGGTGTGAAGAGTGTTTATGGATGTGGATCAACCCACATTCCCACCGTGACCCTTTCATCTGTGTCCATCAGCGGCGCTGCTGACAGCAAACTCTCTGTGCCGTCGGCATCACACAGGGAAAAACACTCTCAGAGCAGTCTTCAGCTCAGTGTGCGATGTGTTCAGCAGGTTCTTGGCTCCAGCCATGCTGGCTTGGTTCTGTACTGTGACTGTTTGCCAGCCACTTGGATTAAGACATCCATCTACAGTGCAGAAAAGCTTCAGTACAAATCAAAATATTTATGCCCTCATTTTTGTTCTATACCTTCATGTTTTTATTAGCCCATGACATTGTACTGACACACAGACGGATGATAAATTAAAGGAAAATAAAGCGTCTTGGCAAGTGAGTTCTTGGGTCATCATGTGCCCATTGATTCTACACGTCTCTGGAACTGTACAGGGATGATTTTGATGATTGTGATGGACAGCAATATCTGGTGTCGGGGAAAACTACTTTTAGAAGTAGTGCATTACAATATTGCATTACTCCATAAAAAAGCAACTAATTGTGTTACTTAGTTACAGTTTATGGAAAATAATGCATTGTTACTTTTGCGCAGTGGTGGAAAGAATACTGAAAAAATATACTCAAGTAAAAGTACCATTACCTTCCAAAAAATGTAGTGTGCGTAGAGTAAAAAGTACTTGTCCACTACTTGAGTAAGAGTAAAATAGAAGCTTCTTAAGTACTCATGAGTATTTAGTAGTGAGTACTGAGCTGTGACTTCTACCCCTTATAATAAATGCTGTACACTGCCATTTAGAAAACATTGTACATACTGTAATTCACATTATCTTTTTACTCTTTAAAATACATCAAAACAACACAGAAAAACTCTTAAAGTGATGAAAAGATGAAAGTTATTCTCAGTACAATCATCACCATTTAAATCATAAAGTTTGAAAAAAAAAAAAAATAGACTTAAAAATCAAGTCTAAGGCCACTGAGACAGAGCATGCTGTTGTTACACATAAAATATGAATGCTTAGAACAATGCAAAGAATACAAACACCAATTTTTCAGTTTTTCTCCAATTTTTCTCCAAAACGGTGCCAGTTTTAGCGTTTTGCGATAAAGAAATGAGAATAAACATGATAATTTGTTACAATTTTAACATAAATGCACGTTATTCTAGAATGATGGCAGCATCCTCTACCTTTTACACATTTACTCATTGTTATACTGATAATACAATTTGTAAGGAAAAAAATGCATTAAGTAGATAAGTATTTCCGGGGAGATACTTAAGTCCACTTAAATCCACTTAAGTAGGACTTAAATGAATTTTTGTATGTAATTTCACAATCCTATTTCCTTTTAAATGAGGCTAAAGTTCAGAATGTTCTGACAAATATGTCATGTTTTTAAAAATATTTGTAATTACACATACTTTGAATATGACATCATTGCAAATTACACATTTTAAAAGTGTACCTAAGTGTATTTAAGTCACGAAAGTGTACTCTCTTTAAGTGTACTCACTCAAGTGGCCTTTTATTTCATTAAAATTTTATCCTAAAGTACAGTTTTTTTAAACATTTGAAGTACACTAAAAGTGCACATTAAATACAAGCACTTCTTTTTCAAATGGGCACTTTCATCAGGATAGAAATGTTTCATCATAGGATAACAGCAGTCAGAACAGCTTAGTATTAATTTGCAGTGACTCTTCCCTCAAAAAAGGGATGAGAAGGAATCTATGCCAGCAAAAAGCCTCAAGAGCCACCGGATTTTCCTTTAATCTACTCCCATCTGTTATATCAGTGGTTACACTTATTTACATAATAATTGTAGAGGTTTGTGTTATGGATGTTTTGCACTGTTTACATTTGTTGTCAGTTAGTAACTGTGTACCATGTTAGTTCCATGTTTTTGGACATGTAGCATGGTGGAGTTGTATTTTTGACATATAGCATGCTAGTTCCATGTTTTTGGACATACAGCATTCTAATTCCATATTTTTGGACATGTAGCCTGCTAATTCCATGTTACTGGACATGTTGGAGTAGTGCAATTTTGTTTTGTTTTATTTGTTTTGCCTGCACCATGGTATTCTTTGAAGTGCATTTGAGTACCATGAAAATGCTATAGTAGCCTTTATGGTAGTGTTTCCCAACCTTTTTTTAGTTGCGGCACCCTTTGGAAATTTTAACAAATTTGTGGTACCCTACAAAATTAATTTTGTCTCAATTCTTGAATTTCTAACTTCGATATGATACCTTGAAAAGTATAGATATTCAGTACAGCAGGGAAGAACTGCAGAATATGCTGTTATACAGATATTTTTAATATTATTACATTTTTTGTCCATCAATGGTGGCAATCAGTAGGCTAATTTCTAATGAAGAGACCAATTTATATGACAGATTTTTAAAGGGGACCTATTATGCCCCTTTTTACAAGATGTAAAATAAGTCTCTGATGTCCCCAGAGCGTATATGTGAAGTTTTAGCTCAATATACCCCACAGATAAATTTTTACAGCTTGTTAAAATGACCACTTTTAGGGCATGAACCAAAACGCGCTGATTTGAGCATGTTGCTTTAAATGCGAGTGAGTTGTTGCTCCCGGAGAAGAGGGCGGCGCTTCAAGAGCTCAAGCTCCGCATTAGCAGTGCTAGCCTTTGCAAATAAACATTCCACTATTAATACAAGCCTGTTATCTTTACAGAAAACTACTCGGTTTCAAAGTCAGTCATCTGATTGTACTGTGCATAATAAATTCACGTTTATGAATTACACAGACAGGGAGCACGGCGAGATAAAAATAACAACATAGCTGGTCTCATGCTATCACAAACTTTATAAGTCCCACTTCTGATTATGAGCTCGACAACTTCAAGCGATCGACTCACATTGCTTTCATATGCAACTTTTAACTACGACATTCCTATTCACGATCATTCTGATAGCACTTGAAGGCAACATCAGTGAAAACAGGCAGAGACAATGATAGCTTTAGCAATTAACCTTACAGAGTGTCAAGAAGCTCTTTCAGAAAGGCAATTTGGAAAACAAACGCGTGATACTTACTTTGTCTGTAGCTGACGTTCGCTCACAAAGCGTTGTATTGATTCCTAAACATTTAGTGGATGTTACCGATTTTTTCCGGGATATTTCCTTCGAAAATGAAATTTAACCACAGTGTCCTCGGCTCAGATGGGAGGAGATTATGGTGATTCCTATGTTCATTAGTGCATCCCAAAACACAACACTTGTAAAGCCTCTTTGGTGATGACACTGTATATATCTCCAGTAATAGCGGACCACAGCTTCTCACTCAGGGTTGTGTTTATGCTAATAGGGCAGAGAGCATCACAAATGGATGGGACTTTTTCCCCTCAGTGACGTGAACAGAGGGAGAATCTGAAACGGCTCGTTTGGAGAGACTGTTCATGATTTTTTTTTTTTTATTAAAAAATGAGTTGGTGGATTTTTAACATTATAGGCTGGTTGTTTTCACACACTGTGGCCACACAACTGTGTTCAAACACCTTATAAAAGTGATTTTTGCATAATAGGTCCCCTTTAATGTAGGCTTATATTCATATGTAAACATTGCTTAAATGCCATTATAACTAGCTATCTCACAAATCTTTGCTCACTCTGTGTATTTTTGATTTTACAGTGGGGTAATTTTGTTGCAGTAGCACAAGATAGCTTGATTTCAAACTTTGAATTGAATAAATATGACAAGTAAGCACTAAGCAGTCAGTAATAAGAACAAATAATCAAATTACTAATGATAGCACAAATAAATAACGATACAAATGAAATAAATTGCTTTAGGGCTATTAAGAGATTGTGTTTTTTTTTTTTTTTTTTTTTTTACCAATTATCCAAATAATGTTTAGTCATAGAAAGCTATTATAATCAGAACACATGAGCATAACATAGCGGTTAGCAGATCAATGAATGAGAGGGCAGCATTACCAGAGTTGCCCATATAGCACACCCTGATACTGCACAGTAGGGCTATTGCAAACAGAAACAATACTGTACTACATAGATGTTTCATGTCGGCTTGATTTTTGAGTGGACTTTGCTGTTCCGATGAGCATGAATGGTATATGAACGGAGCGCACATGCATAGAGCGGGATAATATGCAGAGCGTCACACCACGTGAAAGTGAAACCTGAGCGGTGAACTAATTTTTGGCAGCCGGAATCTCTAACTATTGGCAACATCAGAAATGGATATTATATAATAGATGCTTTTTGAACATTTTAGCAATTTAAAAATCTTAAAAAAGGATTTTTTTACACGGCACCCCGGTTGGGAAACACTGGTATATGTTATTATATTCCATATACGGTATTCATTCAGCAGCATACAATATATTAAGGCATATGGTATCTGTTACAGTCATTTTACCATAGTTCCCTCACAGTATAGTTTTTTTATGGGTTTATTTTTTCTCACTTTAAAACAATGATATTATTTCACCATCAGTTACAGAAGGTAATGTAGATGAGCACAAGAGGACAAGCGTCACATCCAGCAGCCTGTGCTGTGTTATGAGACAGGAATGTCTGCTGAAATCATGCATCCAGCACTTCCTGCAGCGCCCACGGCTCCTCCACACAAAAACAAGGCAAACGTCCACAGCGCATCAGGCCGACCTTCGCGGCTGCACAGCTAATGAATGAGAGGCAGACTGATATTCATGAGAAAACATCCTCCACAGTCAGAGAGAGAAAACAAGTAAAGGAGTAAAGGCAAATACATGTGACGGAAGAGATCGCACTCAAAAGTCTTCACTGCAAAATAATCAGTATGCGTTTTTCAGTAAAAAAAAAAAAGGTATAAAACATATCTAAAATTCCTAAGATAAATTTGATAAATATGGCTATTATATATGAGTACAACTCTTTGATCCTCTTTTGTAAATTTAAATAGTGTCATGTTTTTTGGATATACTGAACAGTGTTGTTTTTTTTGGGGGGGGGGGGGGGGATTTATATGCGGCAATACACTTTTGTATATTTTTATATAGCCTACCATGGCAATACCATTTTACCATATTACATGGAGTAAGCCATAAAGTTAAAGTTATCTTTCTTGTTTTAAGCACAATCTTCATGAAATATCATTAGAGTCATGCTTTAAGCAAAATAAAAATGGGTCCTGAAAAGAAACCAACATTAAAAAGCTCTCTTTTGATGTGATCTGCATGTAGGCCATGGATGTATTCAAATAGGGGTCCAATTATAAAAAATGTAAGAATCATAGAAAACACCCATATTGATCAAGCACTACTGGTAATATCGGGGTGGTCGTGTACTCTGTGTCTATGGCTAGGCTTTGTGGCCTAAGTGGTCCAAGTTAGAGCTTGTTTGCTGGCTTGTGGATCTGTGTATCACTTCTCTCTCTTTCTGCCAGTGAGTCATCGGACCGGCTGGCCTGCCCACATCACAAACACGCTCATCAGCGGCACCCTGCACTCCTCCCACACACTCTCTTTTTCATCTTATCTTCTCTAATGCTGCAAAAAGTGGCAAGTTACCGCCTAAGGTTTTTCTGTTAAACAGCCCAGAACTCTTTTAATCACAGTAATCACGACACAAACTGTCAAGTTCCCAGTTTTCTGCAGTGTGTTTATGTTCAAACACGAGGAACCTCACAGCTTTTGTTTTAATTAGCTCAGTGAAACTCACAAAATGACTGTAGAGAAGTATTTTCACCCTAAAATCTAAAGAAAAAAATACATTTAAAAAAAAAAAAAACCCATGGAGTCTGTTTTCAGGACCATTAAAAGTTTGTGCATTGTGACATCGCTCGCACAATGCTTTTAATGGCCCTTCATATCTCAGCAGCTTACTCAAAATTAATTATTTAATTAAAATTAGAAAAACATTATAGTATCGTATTTAAATTAATTATATTTGTTATGCACAATCATAAGTATACAGCATTGTAGTATTTGTTTACTTTGTGCTGAATTCAATAATAAAAAGGCATTTCATTGCAGTAATGAGAAGTTGGTTGGGGAGGTGCTTCATTTTGAAAATGACACAATGCAAAAACAATGTTAAAAATTTTAAAAATAGGGTTTACTTTCTTCTAAAGTGCTAACAGCTTTCTCATGTATATATGTGACCCTGGACCACAAAACCAGTCATAAGTGTCAATTTTTCAAATAAATAAGCTTTCCATTGATGTGTGGTTTGATAGGATCGGGCAATATTTGACTGAGATACAACTATTTGAAAATCTGGAATCTGAGAGTGCAAAAAAATCTAAATACTGAGAAAATCGCCTTTAAAATCCAGTCCAAATGAAGTTCTTAGCAATGCACATTACTAATCAAAAATTATGTTTTGATATATTTACAGTAGGAAATTTACAAAAAATCTTCATGGAACATGATCTTTACTTAATATCCTAATGATTTTTGACATAAAAGAAAAATCAATAATTTTGACCCATACAATGTATTTTTGGCTATTGCTAAAAATATACCCCAGCGACTTAAAACTGGTTTTGCGGTCCAGGGTCACATATACACATGATATACATGTAACGTATATCGTGTGTATACTGTATATACATGAGAGAGCTGTATACATGTCATTTCTTTAATCATCTATCACAATGAATAAAACTAAAGAATGCAGTTCCGATGCGCAGCAAAAGATTTTTGAGTTCACAAAATAGAAAGTAACTGTAAGAAAATAGCTAAAGTATTAAAAATTCCCATTTCCACCATCGGGGCAATAATTGAGACACTTCAATAAACTGGAGATATTAGAAATCTACCTGATAGAGTGGCCAAAGACTCTCCAGGGATCACAGCTGGAGAATTTCAGAAATTAGCTGAGTCTTAAGGGTCAGAAAACCTCAAAAAAAAAAAAAAATCAAACAGCACCTATATCACAAGTTGTTTGGGAGGGTTTCAAGAAAAAATCCTTTGCTCTCATCCAAAAACAAACTCCAGCATTTTCATTTTTCCAGACACTACTGGAACTTCAAATGGACTGGCCTCTGGTCAGATGAAACTAAATAAAATAGCTTTTTGGCACACACAGTATGGATTTAAAGTGGTGTTTTAAAATGAGGAGACAGTTTATATATACTGTGTATACTGTGTTAAAATCAAAAGTTGTGTTTGTTAACATTAAAGGTGCAGTAGGAGATCCTGGAAAATGCTAACTTTAGCCTGATAGCACTGAAAGCGTACGTCCCATACTCCCTGCAAATCACCATCCAAAGCCATGCCTCCTGAACGCATGAACATGAAGTTCACAAACACATCAGATGACCAGACAATATTACTACAATACATCATGCGTCATTCACCAGTGAGAAAACTTTATAGTACAGTTAGTAAAAGTACTACAGTACCAGGAAGGAAGATCAGGTTGTTGAAGTTTGCCTGCCATTCTTGCTCTGTCTGCACAGCATACGTGAACGCGCTGATGACATATCCTGTCTGCGCGACCGGGGTGCGAAGAGGTATGCAAATACACATGTTGACAGGCAGGTAGGAAAGCCTCTCATAATGTTCGGCGCGAACATTTTAATTGGACGAACATTTCTTGGTCCTACGCCTTCCGCAGAATATATATATATATATATATATATATATATACACATACACATATAAGTACATTTAGACCACTTAACTTAACGATTGCTATCGGGATGTGAAGAGACTTTCAACCAGCATAACAAATAATGTTTCTGAAGACAATCACCTATTGCACTTTTAATTTATGCACTATGAACTAACATTAACAATAACAACTATATTTATTAAGTAACGTAAACAAAAGTTAATAGATACTGTAATAAATGTTCATTGTTTGTTCATGTAACAAATTATACCTTTTTGTAAAGTGTTGCCATTATTTTAAGCTGATGTTCTGCTGTTCTTTTTAATAGTCAACTTATTTTCGGGTTATCGTCATTAAAGCTCTGTAAACAGAAGATATATCTTTCATTTCATCAAGCTGAATGCTCACTAAAAACTGACAGTCATCACGTTTTCAGACCATTTCAAGTTTTATCTTGATGTGACCCAAAGCAGTGATGTTTAAGCGAGTTGTATACTTGGTTCATAATTAGTCAATAACGCCATAATTTTCTTCATTCAGGCTGAGAGTTCACATGAAAACAAGAGGCAGGGTTTATCGCAGGAACCAATCACATCCAATCATAACCGATCATATCCAGTTATAGTGCGGTGGAGGAATTGCCTCCTCTCAAGAGACTTTCCCCTGTTCATTCTCAATTAACCCCCACTAAACTCACGGCATGGTATAGGGTCACTGTTGAAAGTCTATGGGCTGAGGGGAGGCAAGCCTCTGTTGTAACTTTACCTATGAGTGTCACTGTTGGACAGTGTTACTTTATAAAAACGAGTGACTTTTACACTTTTAATGCCATATTTAATAATGTTTGTTTTGTTTTATTTTTGTAATATTGATTATTTTCTCAATTTTTTGAGGAGAGACTGCCTCCCTTGCCTGCTCGGGGGAAATGGTCACCGTAATTTTGCCAAGTAAGACATGTTCTTGGATCAACATTATTGTCCAAAAATATAGACCTAACCCTGCCCCTACCCCTAAACCTAACCCTAACCCTACCCATAATTTATCTCTAAAATCAGAGGGAAATGATAGTTGAATAACAAGGATGTAGAAGCACCTAACTCTGGTTGTAAGGCTAAAATTGACATTTCTTGTAAACTTATCCCTGAGTTCTGATTGGTTGATTGGAATGTTGTTCCAGGATCAACATGGATGTTGATCCAGGAACATGTTGCACTTGGTGAAATCACGTTCACCCTTCCGGTCCAGATCTGTGAGCTTTTTAAAAGTAATTTAATTCCTTTTCTTATGTGTCTTTTTCTCTATGGCAGACTGATGAAGAGGTGGCTGGATATGCAGAGGCGACTGGAGAAAGTGAGCGCAGTATCACTCAACTGATCTTTGTGTACTGTATTCGTGTGTGGGCTTATTTATTATTATACTGTTGATAGAAGAATAAATATATGCTTGTTGATGCAGTTTAATGATGCAGTTCTGAAAAAATTGGGAAATACACAATTAAGGAAATATAAATAGTCTCACCAGACTTAAATTCTTGGTCTTGGAGGAACAAAAGATGTTACTGAAGATTTTATCCATGAAACTTGCATATTAGTAAGTATTTTGTGTGAAATCACCTTTGAAATTCAATCTTAATGTTCATTTGTGGAATTTGAGTTAATTTGAGTAAAATTGGGTCTTAGTGTTTAGGTGGCAAAATTCAGGCTGAAAAATGTGCTTTTTTCAACAACAAACAAACATGTCAAGAAAGAGTTTGAATTTGCCACTAAAAACTTGAATTCCAAATTTCAAAATATAGGATAGTTTGCACAAAATTTGAGCAATTTTTAAGATTTTTGACCACCACATTACACTAAATCTTTCTGTCAACAGTCAACACCATAAACAATTAAAAAGTATCAAACTCAAAGCAGTGTGTAACCATTCTGATGCATAACCACTCGTGAAAATTTCTCTTGGTACTAACAAAAACTAACAAAGGTCGTATTTTATTTTCATTTATTTGTTATTGGTAACGCTGCATTTTATTTGATGCATTACTGTCATTATTTTCCACCATTAATTGTGCCGCATGTAATTACAAAGCTATATTTTAACATGCTAAAGTTGATTATCTGATTGTAATTTCTTTTTCAATATGCCACCAGGTTTTCCTGTGGAGACCAAGAAATCAAAGGTCATCTTCGTGATTGGTATGTTAGCTGACAAAATGGCATTATCACATCATACTATAATTTCATTGCGCATTGTTTTCATTATAGACAAATATGCAAAGCAGTATTTTATTGTGCCTACATTTTTCTCAGAAGAACAGGTCAGGAAGCAGTGTTGTGATGCAAAGTACATACATCGCGACATCGAAACTATATCACACATAATAACACGCACTATTTGCAACACAGACGCACAAGCAGAATAATGAACTGTGAAATTGGGGGCAGGTGAAAGCTTCTGAAGTCTCCTAATAAGGTTTTTAATTGAAACTGTTGTCAGTCTTCATCTGAAAATGACTCATGATTTGAATAAATGGAAAGCAGACGGTCAAGATGGTACGAGTCTTTGTGTGCTAGGGGCTTTCCTCCCCTCATGTTTGTTCAAAAGCTCTAGCCAACTGGGATGTAGTGAAGTGAACTAAAAGCCAAGCTTTACATCTCTTTGTGGTGAAAAGAGACGTGAAGAAATCAATTTGGCAGTCCTTTGAAAAGAACCTGGTGGATATAGTCTGTGTGGAAAGGAACCTGGTGGATACGGTCCTGTCCTCTGTCGCTTCAGCAGTTTGGTACAACAGTTAGGCTTGTAATTTTGGTTTGGATATGGCTGTTGATAGATGGACAGATCTGAGATTGATAGCTTGAGTGAATTACACTCTTGAGTGCACTTGACCACCCTAACTGACACGTTGCTGAAAGATTTATCAGTGCTGTATCTGCACTGTAGTACCTGTCAAGAAAAAGAATTAGATTAGACTTAATAGACAGACTCTGGACACCTTTGAAAGTTTTTTTTTTATATTCATTTATTTCTTTTTTTACCCAGATGTCTAGAATAGAATAGAGAGATTCAGAGTAGCTTAACAGGGTAAAAGCACAATTTTCTGGTTTTACAGCTCACTGGCATATAAAACAATGTGTCCACAATGAAGAATAAGATAAATCCAAGAGTGTTCACATGTGAAGGATTGAGAAACAAACAGCGACTGGGTAGGATTGCTGCATGAATGTTTTAAGGAATGCATTGTGATCTGTAATGATCAAAATTAATTTTACCATTCATTTTGAAATCTGAGAGGCAGAACACCTGAACAGATGTCTCTATTTGTTCTCCATTTTATCTCAGTGCTGTTTAGAAGAAACAATACGTTAAAACAATACGGGAATTTTTTTTTGTTAAACCCTTTGATTTAAAGGGTTACTCCATCCCAAAATGAAAATTTTGTTATTAATCACTTACCCCCATGTCGTTCCAAACCCGTAAAAGCTTCCTTCGTCTTCGGAACACAATTTAAGATATTTTGGATGAAAACCGGGAGGCTTGTGACTGTCCCATTGACTGCCAAATAAGTAACACTGTCAAGGCCCAGTGGATACTCTCCAAAATGGCGCTACGGTGACTCGGAGGAGACGAATTGTTGAATAAAGTCGTTATTTTTGGTTTGTTTGTGTACAAAAAGTATTTTCATCGCTTCATAAAATTCAGATTGAACCACTGATGGCAGATGGACTATTTTGACAATGTCTTTCATACTTTTCTGGGCCTTGACAGTGTTAATTGCTTGGCAGTCAATGGGACAATCACAAGCTCCCGGTTTTCATCCAAAATATCTTAAATTGTATTCCGAAGACGAACAAAGCTTTGACGGGTTTGGAACGACATGGGGGTAAGTGATTAATAACAAAATTTTCATTTTGGGGTGGAGTAACCCTTTAATATGGACTGGTTAACAAGATAATTAAAAATAATTAACACAGTTAGTGCACTATAATTTTTATATGGTTATGCTATATTTATGTGCCGAGGACAGTCCACGGATACCCTATGATAAGCTACGGTTGCCACTATGATCTTTTAGTGGTGGCTGTTTTAGAAAGAGCAAAAATGAAAGACCCAATTGCAGTAAAAGTTTATTTGAAGTAAACCCAAGCAAAACGAGATTAACAGAACTAATAAAACTACTGCACATGAAACATCCAGAAAGGACAACACCAGACCAAGAACAAGGGGTTTTGAATACACTGGGTTACAAGAGGCTAACAAGGGACAGGTGAGGCTGATTAATCGCAAGAGAAATGAAGAGGCACGTTGAACTGCCAGTTGCAAGACTTTCGTGACGAGAACTCTCCTCATGTGTTTGCTTACCTTGTTGAAAAATCCAGCATATGCTGGTTAGGTATTTTTTGAAGCATGGCTGCTGGTTTGAGCTGGTTCTTAGCTGGTCATGTGCTGGTCCTAAGCAACTAGCTCCTGCTCAGGACCAGCTTAAACCAGCTCATGACCAGCTAAGGACAAGCTTAAACCAGCTCAATCCAGCAGCCATGCTTCAGAACATACCTAACCAGCATATGCTGGATTTTTTAACAGGGTTATGATGCATTTAAAAGTTAATGACCAAACGTATCTTTATAAAAGAATACAATGTCGTTGCAGATTAAATATAACACGGATAACGTTAAATCAATCAATAAATAAATCAGTAGGGGTCAGTAGGACAGTAAAGATTTTTTTTATTTATTTATTTATTTTTTTGGTGCGAAATTAATACTTTACTTGAGTAAGGATGCATTAAAGTGATCAAAAGTGACAGTGAAGATATTCATTTCATATAACTTTCTATTCATCATAGAAAGTTATTATTCCTAAAAAAAAGTAACACTTTGTACAAAGATATTAAGCATCACAACTATTTTCAATATTAAGTATAAGAAATGTTCCTTGAGCACCAAATCGAAAGAACCATAAGAATGGTTTCTGAAAGATCATGTGACACTGAAGACTGGATAAATGATGCTAAAAATTCAGCCTTGTTGTTGTAACAGTAATAAATTACATTTAAAAATATATTTTATATATATATTATATATATATATTTCACAATATTAGTGTTTTACTGTATGTATGATCAAATAAATGCAGTCTTGGTGAGCATAAGAGGCTTCTTTTAAAATCATAAAAAAAATTACTGACCTAAAAAATTGGAATGGAAACATGAAATAAATTAAAAGAGTTTAGGCCTATTAAATTATTAAAAAATGGCTTTTAAATATAACGATGAATGGCTAAATATATTTATTTTATCCCTAGACAATAGAGAAAAAAAAACAGTAATATTGGCCTTTGAAGTCATTTGCAGATTAAATATAACACGGATAACGTTAAATCAATCAATAAATAAATCAGTAGGGGTCAGTAGGACAGTAAAGACAGTAATATTGGCACACTAAAAGTGAAAATAGCGACAACTGTAACCTTCAATCAGATAGCAATATAATTATAAAGCATTGATTTTGAACCAATAAGATTTATCGGTGGGTGGGGCTATCTAGTAAATAGAGTCCAAGCATTCAACAAAGTGTCCTTCCACTCACTGTTTTGGTTAGGACAAAACCCCCTTTGCTTTTTGCTTTGATGCTTGGATTTTTCAGAAGCATTCGTTCAAGTTTGAAATATGCTTGCCACATCCTCGTCATCAGTATTATAGACAACAGCTGTTGGCTGCGTAGGAGACGTTAACCCTGGGGAAGTCATCTGTGGACTGTTTGGATAGATAAGGGCTGCCCTGAGCTGTGTGCAGAATCTTAATGAAAGCCTGTGGGACTTCAGTCAGATGGCGAGGTCGGGGTGGGCCAGCGCATAGTGTGAGGTACAGACCATAAGATATCTGCTGATGATCCATCCCACATCTCCCAAGACAGTCAATTACTGAGGATCTGGCCCTTGTTCCCCACTATTTAGAACAATCTTTCCCATCCATTTTATTTACAGTTTTTCATTATAGATTTATTCTCAACTTTCTCATTCTGACTAGGTGGACCAGGATCGGGGAAAGCTCTCCAATCGGAGAAGATAGAGGAGCGGTACAGTTTGAAGCGCCTGTGTCCTGGGGACATCCTGTGCAGCGAGTTGCAGTCTCACAGTGAGAGAGGACGATTTCTCCGAGACCTTTTGGAAAGAGGAGAGCAGCTTCCCGAGGTGCACAATCTTGTTAAAGTCCATTACAGAAAATTACAACGATCAGCTTCACCTTCACTGGATTTAACGCTTGTGAAACAAACACAGGAAGACGCACTTGTTATTTCGTAACACTTCTCAGTAACATTTTGCTGAGAAGTGTTATGCTGAGAAGTGTTTAACCTTTAAAGGGCTGGATGTGTACAAAAAAGGCTGTGTGAATTAATAAATAGGCTATGTAAATTCATTTGCACTTACAATTTTCTTTCCTGGATTGACACATTTCCTGTTGAAACAGGAAATTGTCCTGGGACATCTAAGGTCTTCCTTTAAAAAAAAAAGTCATTTAGCAAAACCACATGACAGTTTTTACCTTGAAGACACAAAAATAATAAATTCCAGACATGTAGTTCACAAAAATAGGCTTTTGGAAAATAAATAAAGTATGAGCACAACCAAAGGCAGAAGAAGTAGTGCACAACTGAAAACACACAGACAAACCCCAATTTTCAACTCTCTGGTGCTGGTTAGAGGTAGGCGGCACTTATAATTTGGGGAAAGCAGACAGTTTATTCTAGAGAGCATTGAACACAATTTGTATATGCCCCTGCAAACAAGATTCAAATTTTGGTTAATTTCCCAAGGACAATGACTGTCTGTCCACATTGAAAGAGAGAATAATAATAACAACAATAATATTCAATCAGTTAGCTGAGTTATGGAAGCAGGATTGTGAACCAGTGAGCAATGAACAAATTTGACGCTTGAATTTTCCAGAAGCATTCCTTAATTTGCAATATTTTATATATATATATATATATATATATATATATATATATAATTTTTTTTTTACATTGTTACAGTTAAAGGAGTCATGACATGCATTATTTTATTATTTTATTAAGTGTTACTTGAAATTCACTAATGTTAATAACTTTTTCTTTTCCCACAAAAAACTAAATATGCAGAAAAAAAATTATTATTTTCAACCTTCATTCTGACCCTCTTTCTGAAATTATATAATTTTAAGGAGTGGGTCATTTAAGGCTTGTCAGTAAAGTAAGTAAGTGTTTTGACAACATTACCCATATAAAACCGGAATTTACAGACAAAGCTTTGTGAAATTGTTTACTTACGGTTTGCGATGCAGCAGACTGCATCATCTTTCAACAAAAGATTCTTTGCAAATTCTCCATTACACTGTGCCTCGTTTACAAAAAAATCTGCAGTAAAATGCTCTGAAAAAACATACAATTCTCCAACATGATCCAGGACACCATTAAAAATAAATCCACATTTTCTTGATGCAGGGATCTTTCTGAAGTCAGCGACACAAACAAGCTGTTTAAACCAGATGCATCAAAGTGAACAAAGTTTCACTCTTCCATTTGTCCTGTTATCAGCAGACTCAAATGTCGAGTATGCCAGAAAATGAACATCCAGTGTAGACAGTGTCAGTGCTGCTGCCGCAAGGTAAAGTAAGGAGAACAGATCTAGATAGTTGGTGCTGGAGAAGAGGAGGGCTTAAGAAAATTTTCATGGTGTGTAGTACTTAGCTCTACCAGGTCAGGACTGAAATAAATAGGAAAGAGAGATCAATTGGCTATGCTGCCACTTTAGAAGAATCAAACCGGCATCAGCTACTCAGAAGAGATTAATGACTGAAACTATGCATGTATGAAAGTATTTAACAACAGACAATAAGCGATATAGTGAAAATAGGGGGTGGGATAAGGATCAAACACAATCAAACCCTTTAAAAAAAATAACTGAAATATTCAGGTTTACTGTAATAATTTCAAGCAGGTATGTTTGATTAGGAATGGAGCTAAAATAGGCAGACAGGCCCTCAAGCCACAAACTTAGGCTGTTGTTGTTGTGTTTATTTGCTAAGGTTTGGCATGTGGCTCAGAGAGATTCAGACTTAATCAGATGATTTATGTTACAGTGGTGTTGCCTAGCAACATGACTGTCATTAACATTTGCTATGAGCTACTTTTAGTTGTCCCAGACATCAGACTTCTCACTTCTAATCTAATGTGTGTGTTTGTATCTGTGTTCTAATGCATCCAGCCGTTCTCACGGATTGTGAATCTGTATGTGAGTGTTCATCTGGTTTTCTCTTGTGTGTGTTTAAGGACACGCTGCTGGATCTATTGTGTGAGGCCATGGCGTCCACTGTGCGTCAGGGGAAGGGCTTCCTGGTCACTGGCTTCCCAAAGAATGTGAAGCAGGCACAAGAGTATGAAGCCAAGGTTAGTGATTTTCAGGAATAGATGAAATCATAGGGAGTGAGACTGCCGTCCCCTCTGACAAACACTGTAACACAGTCGCTGAAGTATGTTGGAAGGTTATGGACATAAGTATAGGGAATAAGGTCTCTCAAAAATGAAAACTGACATTGTTTACTCACCCTCGTGTTGTTTCAAAGCCATATGAATCTTTGTTGTGTGAAAATCACAATAGGACACATTTTCAAGAGTGTTCTATGCCCACAAAACAGATTTTAGGTCTTCAAGAGCCATGTGATGGCATTCTTTGAGATACAGGTGGAAAATTTGTTGCATTTTTTGAAAATCTTCTCTCCTCTACAGCTCTCAAATGTCATTTGCATGTGGGTGTATTTAAATGTAGAGTTTTTTTATGTTTTTATTCAAATCTTTTTCACTAGATTTAAATAAGCAAATGCTTAAGATTTTAGTATTGGACAATTATTGCAGTGATTAACATGTTACTGCCATATTCTTTTAACTCCTATGTAAAGGAATTCAGCTCTGGTTAAGCTTTTATTATGAATTTTTAGCTTTAGGGAATTCAAATATTAAAATTAGGGTTGATTTGATATGATTAA
>JAFVLL020036769.1:0-11706 GCA_021397915.2 Tor tambroides | reverse complement strand
ATAATAAAAAAAAATATAGCAAAATACATTTTGTAATCACTGGATATTTAATATTTAATTAATCACTAGTTAATCATAAATATTTTCGGTCAAATGTTTGGAATTATGATCTTTTTTAAGAAGTTTCTTATGTTCACCAGTTCTGCATTCATTTGATCAAAATACAATAAAAAAACAGTAATATTTTGAAATATTATTACAATTTAAAAACACTGTTTTCCATTTTAATATATTTAAAATGTAATTTATTCATGTCATCGCAAAGCTGAATTTTCAGCATCATTACTCCAGTCGTCAGTATCACATGATCCTTCAGAAATCATTCTAATATGCTGATTTGAATCACTCTTTTAACCATAAGTTTAAGTTCTTAATTGTGTTACCAGCTAACTGGCCATATCTAATTTTTAAACATATTTGTTGCATTAATTTTGCACCCTGTGCATGTGTTTCAGTAGTATTCATCTATCCAGTGATGTTGTGCGAGTCTTCATGTGCTGGAGTGCTCAAGGTTTTTTCTTCTGCTTTTTTAGAAACTGATTAAATCTTTGAGATCGTAGAACGAGAGCTCAGGTCGTAACTGGTGTTGAGCTGCCTCATGAAAATGCTGCTTCATTAGAAGATTATTAGTCTCTCAAAATGTCATTTATTCTCTCAAGGCAGGATGACCTCTGGAATGGTCCCTCGTAATCCAGTGCGGCCCCTGACCATCCCTGAGATACGCCATTAACCCCCTGTTGTAATTTCACCCCAGGGAGGCCCTCGAAAGCACATACGTGTGGCAGACGGGGGGACAGAGTGCATTGAGAAGTGCGTTATCTTGTCGAGTTGTTTTCTTTCTATTAAATCTCATCAACTTTAACAGGTGCAGTAGTCGGCGGTGTCAGATGAGGTCTGCAGATATCTCCCATCAAACACAACATGATCAAAGCTGAGCTCAGGACGGTGTGAAGAGCCAGATTACACTGCGTCATGCAGAATCTCTCTCACATGCACACAATGAACTTTCTCTCTCTACAAAGGAGATTAACTCTGAAGTGAAAACTAATTCAACCCCCTTTCGCAGATTCTACTTTTAATTGGATCGAAAGACAATCCAATGCACAATTTTTATGCGCCGGTCCTTAAATTCAAATATTACACAATCTTCACTGGTTTCAAACACATCAGAAATCCATTCTTGTTAATCCAGGAGGACTGTGCTTTTAAGAGCATATGCAGCAATATATTCATTCGGCATTCATGTATCAGGGATTTCTTATGAACAAGATTTATTTTTAAAGGAAATAGAATCCTTTGTTATTGCGTTTACAATGCATTTATGATGATTTACGCTGAATAAATATGAGAAGCCGAAGTACATTGTTTGAAAACAGTGTTATCAATTATTCACATTTTGAATTTTCTCTTTGAGAAGACTGCAAAATGCAGATCCATAAGTTGGTTTGAGTAAGGGAAGTCAACCTGTGCCTTCTGAAAGAAACTAATACTTAATAATAAGAAATATTTCTTGTGCACCATATCAGCATATTAGAATCATTTCTGGAGTAATGATGCTGAAAATGCATCACAGGAATGAATTACATTTTTAAAAATAGGGAAAATAGAAAACAGTTATTTAAAATATATTAATGTATAAATATATGTAATATAATGCAATGTAATTATATTATATTAATAATATATTTCACAATATTTTTACAGTATTTTTGATCAGATACATGCTGCCCTGATTTCTTTAAAAAACATTTTAAAAATTAGTACCAAACAAAACTTTTTACCGGTAGTTTGTATTTTTACAACGGTGCTTTATTACATTATTGTTGTTGTTTATTACATTAAATTAACACTTAAAGCCAGATACTGAATGATCATAAACAAAGCAGTACAGAAACCTAAAAAGTCAAACATGATTGATTGCAGTCGTCTTTAATAATATCACAAGTTTCAACTTTATTATATCATTCATTATACCTAGGAATCTCAGCAGAAGAATTTCAGAGGAAAAAAAGGTCTCTGTCTAAATTCATTTACATTTAGTCATTTAGCAGACACTTTTTTCCAAAACGACTTACAAATGAGAACAGTAGAAACAATCAAAACCAACAACAGAGCAAAAATATGCTGTGACAAGTCTCGGTTAGTCTAACACAGTACATGTAGCAAGTAAATGGAATAGAAAACGAATAGGGAATCCGAGTGTTAGAGGGTCATTTTTTTTAAAAAAAAAAGAGAACAAGTAGTAGAATAGAAATAGAATAGAGAGTACAAGTTTTAGAGGGTTTTTTTTAAATTCAGTACTAATTCATGAATATTATCAAAAGAAATATAACATTGTATCTCAGGACCTCTAAATGTTTATCATTTTTTATTTGTAAAGTGGCATCCTTTGCGTAATACATCAACATTGCTCTGATTCATGCTCACGTGACATTTAATCAGGCCTTAGTATAATAAAAATGAATGTCAAAAGACAATACCACTTGATAAGCTTTTAAGTCATCTACAGAGTTCCCTTTGATCAGTGGAACAAGACATATGGCCTTTCTATTCAGCATCTTCCGGTTATAGGGGTTGTGGTATCCTCCAGCGAGTCTACACAATCTGTAATCCTCCCGCTGATTCTGACTCCAACGACAAGCTCTGAAGCCTTTTCCTTCTTAGTGCACATCAGTATCTCATGGCCTTATCTTCATTAGTAGTTCATTAACAGTGTGCATGCAAATAAGCCAAACATCCAGTAATAGTCTCAACAAATCGCTATCAGTGCACTTTTAAGTACATATGACGTATAATGCAATCAAAGGTCTGATTTGAAGGAAGATTTGTGCCGTGGCAGAAGATCAGTGTAATGACTACCTCTAAGAGGATATTTCTTTGAGGTTTTTCTCTTTGAAGTTCTAAACCATCAACAAAAATCATTCATTTAACCAAGTTACATCAGTACAGTGGATCGACATGCTAGTTTAGTGGGCTAACTATGTTTGTCTTGTAAAGTACAGATTTAATGATTGTTTTGGCTGAGCGTATAGTCTCGCTTACTGTCTAACGACTCATTTACACATTCATTTGCATGCTGATAGACTAATGAACCGCCGTGGTTGGTGTGTGATGATTCATTGAGGCAGTGGTGGACACCGCCCTCCCAGAATAAAATTAATTAAATAAGAAATTAAATATGTGATTAGAAATCAGACACGCTTAGCTTATATGCTGAAATTTAATTATGCATAGTACATACTCACTATTTTTGGCCTTTCTGCTTTTATTTTGACAGGACAGTTTAACGAACAACAGGAAATGGTGGTCTCTCTCTAAGCAGTCTTAGGTTCGAATCAGTTGATTAAATGTTTTTGGACTAAACCTGATAAGGGGACTGCATTTTATCATGTAATCCAGAATCCAGAATTCTGGCAAAAATATGTGTTCTCTATCCATAAAAGTTGTCCCGGGTGAATCACGAGAGAAATATGTACAGACCAAGCACCGTTTACAAGTGAAAACAGTCCAAAAACAGTTTTAAACAAATTTGTTGGTAGATTTTGATCAGCTTCTCGCTTCACAAGTTTTACAAAGAAAATTCAGCAGGATGAGATGGTATACCAGAGAAAGTCTGGGATCAAGGAAAACAGACAGAGAGAGATTGAAACAGACTATGTCATTGTGTTCTGAGGATAGGTCATACACTTAGGGATAACTTCTTTTGTGCCTCTAAATTCCCTCTCTCTCTCACGCAAACACACCAAACAGAGCAGCACAGAGAGACAGCACGACTGTCATCTTTCCAGTTCGGCACACAAGGGCCATATGCCACCTGGACGCTTACAAAAAAAAATGTCAAAAAGGGCGACATGCATTTCATTTAATCCACACAGCTGTGAAATTACGCAATCATATTGAAATAAACAAGAAAAGTGTTTGCAATCCATCCCAGGTAGCACACATACATCTGCAAGCGTTGTGTTAAAGATCACTTCATCTGGAAAGCATCTGCATCTTTGTACAAACATCTGATAAACATCTTTAAGATGTCGGTTTTACATACATTCTAAATCATAAACTTCTTAAAGACATTTGTCTATGTGATGTCTAACAGAAAAAGTCCTAGAGATGTATTGCTAATGAGCAAAGACTAAAAAATATGTCTTCCAGTTGTAAACACGCACTTCAAATAGACGTCTCTGAGATGTACACTGTAAAAAAATAAGTGTAATTTTAACTGTAAAATTTTGTAAAAATGCTATGGAAAAAAACTGTAAATAGGTTAACAGTAAGTTCCAGTACTATATACAGGGGAAAACTGTAAAAGATCTAACCAGACATTTCATGTAGTTTTACAGTAAAATGCTGTTAATTGTACAGTTTTTAGAAGTAAAAAGAACAAATCAATGTATAATTTACAGTCAAAAACTGTAAACTGATATTCTCAGAATTCCCTGCATGACACTCTACATTTGAAAGTATTTTGTTTAAATAATCATGTTTTTTATTAGTTTTTGTTATCAGTTATGTACATTTGGGCTTTATGTTACATCTTCTGTTGTTTAATGAATGTTTATTGCATTATTTAAGTGTCATATGTGTTACCATGATGGTGTTCTGTGTTTGCGTGAATGACTGTGCACCTTCTATATATTAGTATATAATTATGCTTGTGGCGAAGCTACATGCGATGAGCTTTGATTCTTCATGTGGCTTTCTCTTTTACCACCTGCATTATTATGGCAGTTGTCAGTATGTTAAAGGTACAAAACAGATTTTAATAGCAGTGTGCGTTGTTGAATTTACTGGTTTACATTCAAATTTTCTTGTTTGTAAATTACAGTTCAGTTGTGTACTGTAAAATTTACAGTTTTGGGCCGTAATGTGTTTACAGTTTTTTCTGTATTTTTTACAAAAAAAATAATTTTGTAAAAACTACAGAATTTTTTTATTTTTTTTTTACAGTGATGTGTGCTGTCAAGGATTTTACTTTGGGATTGTAACATATTTATAAGTGATTATTACAGGCGGTTGGAAGGGAGGTGCTAAAAATAAGAGGACTTGAGTTGTTTCTAAAGCGGAGTATGTTATTTCTTTGTCTTTTTTCCCCTTTGCACTGATTAGTTGTTCAAAATAAGAACATGATTATGAATTAAAAACATAATATGGCCAGCTGACTTAAAAACATGCATTTTTCATGGTCCTTTCTGCTATGTAGACACTATGAAGTAAGAATATTTAACATCATATTCATGTTCCATCTGTGGATATTACTGAGTTTTCATCCCAGCCAACAAACAAAAAGGCACTCAAGGACTGTTCTCATATTTCTTTTTGTAAATGAATCTGTCTTATCTTGCGCTCTCGTTTTTCTACATCTGTAATTACCTTCTCGTTTGGCCCTCGGGGGGTTGGCGGATCGGTGTCTAAAAGGTGGAAAAATACCTTGTACAATTTCATCCACTGGGTGATAAGCAGTGACTGTCTAAGTCTCTAAATTGAACACTTTTGATGACTCAAAGTAATTCCTTTAAGTATTAATTCCCAAAGTAAATCTTTATGCAGCATCATTCAGAATAATTTACGCATTAAGTCTTATAAATATGCTGTTTAATATTTTCCAGTGTACACTTGTCAGATACCCATCTGGCACTATGTGCTTTGAAACTTACAAAATGATTCATTTTTCCCCCAGACACCACAACAGATTGATTCAGTTTGTATTGTTGCTTGTTACAACTGTACTGTGGTTTTAAAGCTGTAGAAGAAGACCTTGTGTGACAGTGTGTGACAATCTCCTCTAGCTGTAACATGGCAGAGCGATCATAACCTCACATACTGAAGATGAGTTCATCGCCAAAGCTCTGACAACCCACTGTCACAGCGACTCTGGCTATGGCTGATATATGGCATGAAAAGAAGGGAAGGGAGAAGATGTGCTCACAGCCAGCAATATGTCACTGCTGCTTCCCTCCAACCACAGCAAACATTCTCCCTCTCTCTATTGGAAATGAATTTGCAAGGATTTGACCTTGAGATCTTTGTTGTTTGGAATACTGATGTGCATTTGACACATGTGTTTTATAATCTGTAGGAATCCATGCCATGCAAATTGGGACTAGGCATGCACTGATATTAAAATTCAGGTAAATACTGGTAAGTCGATAACTATTTTTATGTTATGGTCGATCTTAAAATCCTATGCTATTTAAAAAAAAAAATAAAAATAAAAAGAATAATAATAAAAAACCCTTCATCAATTAATCCATTTTTTAAAGTGAATTTAGAAAGTGGATACTTCTGTTTTTAGATTTGCTAAACGTTAAATGTATGGTATTAATGCTTTTAAGCGAGTGTTAGATGAAGATAAAAGTGATCTAAAATGTAAAAATGTATTGAAATGAGCATGCATAGTTAAATATGCAATATTAGCTCTTAGATAGATAGATAGATATTCTTCACTTTTAGAATTGATAGCATTTGTGGTGTTTTTAAATTATTAATATTTATTTATTAAGTATTAGATGATGACAAAGGTCATCTAAATGTAAAATTAAGGGAAATGAGCATGCACAGTTAAATATGCAGTATTAGCTGATATATATTCAATGTTGACCAATACCAATATGGTACCAATACTAATTCTTTTGTAGAAATAATTACAGAATAAAACACCAAGAATTAAAATCAATCATAAGTGAATTTATAAAATGGACACTCATTTTTAGATTTGCTGAACATTACATTTGGTGTTATTAAATTTTTCATATTTTTTAAGTGAGTGTTAGATTATGACAAATATGATCTAAATATATATCTATATATATCTATATATATCCAATACAGATACGGTACCAATACCAGTTTGTCTAAATAAATTACAAATAAATCACTAAAAACTAAAATCAGTAATTATAATAAATTTAAAAACCGACATTCTTTTGAGATTTGCTAAACATTCTGTTCATGGTGGTAATTATTCATGTTTTTATGTGTTAGATGACAACAAAGTTAATCTAAATGTAAAATTGGGAGAAATTATTTAAATATCCAATATCCAATATTACTGATATATATCCAATTTTGTACCAACATCTAGTACACCAACATAGCAACAGTGTCCATTGTGCATCACTAATTGGGACCATTAGACATGTTAACTGCTAATTTAACCGATTTTATGTCTAGCAACATGTAGGAAAGAAAATTCACAAATGAAATAATTAGCAATAATACTGTATCTCAATTGGTTTTTATTAGCATGGGTATCCAATCCTGCTCCTGGAGGGCCACTGTCCTCTAAAGTTTAGCTGCTTAGATTTTCATTCTGATGAAAAGACCATAGTAATCTCACATATGTCTCCTGTATATGAATTTCAGAGTATATCTCAATAATGTCTTAAAGTATTCTCAAAATTTGCAATCAAAAGTCAAATTATTTTGATATGAAGGAATGTTAGGAGAAACATCTGAGAAGAAGCTGATAGTCAAGAGCAACATATGAGTGATAACATTTCCCTCTGGGAAGGCTCTGGAGGCTTTTTCCAATCATCATACCAGTGACACAGTTTACTATGTTCCTTAACTGGACCTGCTAAAGTTAATCTAATCAAGCCTGCATGGTCTCTGAGGTTAATTGTATCTGGAGAGTCCAGGCATTTCCTCTGATCTGGTGTGGATGATGTGTTTCCTGCCTGACTTATTTGTGCTTTAGGGCTCAGAAGTCACGTGATGGGAGAGAGAATGAAAACGAACTTTCCTTTATAATTGGTTTGTTGCTGCATGTCTAAATTGACCAAGTGGAACCAAAACACATGCTAATGCATTCATGTTGATGCTCATTCAAGGAAGGGACTGGATATGCAAGATTATGGCGGTGTATCAGTTGTGTTTCTAAGAAACACAAGTCGTGGGTTAGTAGTGTGCGGATTAGAGCATGCATGGAAGTGGAGTCAATACTTTGCTCTTACATACGGATTGGCTGTTATGGCAGATGTTATTCTTATGTGCATAGGCATAGACTAAATAAGAAGGAATCCTTTTTGATCGTTGAGGACTTCTTAAGATAAACCCCTCAGATGATTAGACGGGGAAAACAGGATATTCAGTCTGCTCATGCTGGCCATACAGTATAAAAACAAGTGGCTATTTAGTGGCCAATCCAAGCCACACACATTCATTTATTTATTTTAATTATTAAAAAGTACAACATATTTGATATTTTGAAAGTGACAAAGTGAAAGTGATATTTTAAAAAAAAATACATAAAATTATATAAAATTACATTTATAAAATTAATATTTTAAACAATGTAAAATTAAAAAAATATATATATTCAAGGTTTTAAATATTTAAGTATTTTTTTATAGGGTAAGTAAGGTTCTGTAAGGTCGGTCTCTGCTTAGCAGTAACATGCATGATATTATGAAGAAAGCTGTATCATGACTGTTTTCCCACGGGAAGCTTGGGAATTTGATTCATGGTACAAAAGACAAATCTAATTTTAATATTCTCAGCCTTAAGGTGTCTAATTCCCCGTAGGGTCAGTTAGATTTTCAGATTACTCCTGCTGGGGCACAACAGCTATAGAGAATATTCTAGCGATGCCATCAAAGCAGAAGGACTCCACTACTTCTGTCTTTGAGAAGCTGTTGGATCCCATCACAGAAGCTTCAGACCCACTGTCACATGATGCCCGAGTACCGACTGGCTTCTTGCAATGAAAGAGAATATATTTATGCTCCCGGGCAACTGCCGCTCCCACTGTTTTATGGAAATGGTAGTTTGTATCAAGCTGTCTTGGTGGAGAGTAAACAGGGGGCTTGATGGTACATGAGCTCTGAAGGTTTGCACACTCAAGGGTCTGCTTTATAAAACATACTCAGATGTATTGTTCTCCAAATAGGTAAACCTAGTTTGATAAAAGTTGTCAAAAATGTTGAATTTGAAGTTGAGAACCTGGGAACATCTTCAAATTCATTTTTAATAACTGACAAAAAAGTGTCAGTGCTGTTTCCCAGGGCTTTTCTCAGCAAATATTGAGATGATAGATAGATAGATAGATAGATAGATAGATAGATAGATAGATAGATAGATAGATAGATAGATAGATAGATAGAGAACAAAAATCAACATAATGCTAAAACAAACAATAGATAGATAGATAGATAGATAGATAGATATAGATAGACATTGAATAATTGCAATTAATTAATTGACATGTAATTTATTTGATTCAAAATTTGAATGAATTGAGAGCCCTGATGTTTTTAACAATTAATTGTGTGTGTCTCTGTGTGTGTGTGTGTGTGTGTGTGTGTGTGTGTGTCTTTGTGTCTTTAACCAGGTTATTGAATCCAATCATGTTATGACCCCATAAACCCTTTGATTCTACCAACACGACTTGGTCTCCCAGCGTGTAAATTGTCTATCAGTAAATGGAGGGTTTCAGCTGTGCCTGCCATGCGCTGATGGAGCCGAGCGGCCCGTGTTTACCTGCGTAACACCTTGCCCTGGCCACCTCGTCAACTTCTTTCTCCTGGGAAATCTGCAAAGAGCAGGTGCCCTTATCAGCATGCTTTTCTGACTCACCTGCCAAGCCACACTCTCAATGACAGCAAGCACAGAGGACCTGTAATCTCCCCCGACTCTAACAAAATTAAAGTGTGGGGCGGGGAAGCACCCAGATGTAATGGGCAAAGATTTCCTGCCTGCCACGATAGGTAGTTGACTCTATAGACATCTGGAATAATATGGTCAGATGCGCTGGATGCAAATTACCAGATCACAGGGTGATCATTAGATTTGAATATTTTGTGTGTGTTTAAGCTGCTATACAGCTGCCCTTTGATCCAAAAAGCACGTCCATACTCTATTCTTAAAGATGTATGAATGTCATAGCATTAGAAAACAAACCAGTGGCATTTATTTAAAAAAAAAAAAGCACAGGCATACTTCTGAAGCACACATAAATTAGTTTGTTAGATTTTAAATCATATGTAGTTTTCAAAATTACAACAAATTATTGACACGTTTTGGTTTTCAAACATTAGTGGAACACGTTCTTACTCTAGTTAATGTGACAAACTACACCTGACTGAGGAAAGTAATGTCAGATCTGAGAACATCTCTAGCATAATTTGTTTGCAGATGCCACTTGGTTTGATATTTTGCATAATTATACAACATCATCCGCTTCACTTCAGGTATTGCAGAATTCAGGTTTGATGTTTGAAATGAAGTCTTTCAAAGCCTTATAGCAAAAAGATGTTTAACCAGTACATCACAAATTGGCTTTTTGTCTAACACACACACAAAAAAATCATTTTTTAATTTATTATTTGTTACTGTAATTAAGAACATTTAAAGGATAAATCCTAGCATGACTTCATATGCTGTTGCAAATGCAGTCACACGTTATTTTAAGGTCCAATTCTCGGTATTAACAAACTATTAACTATGATTTTTGTCTCAATAAACTCCTAATTTGCTGTTTATTAGTAGTTAAGGTAGTTGTTAAGTTTATGTATTGGGTAAGATTAGGGATGTAGAATATGGTAATGCAGAATATGTGCTTTATAAGTACTAATAAACAGCCAATATGTTATTAATAGACATGCTAATAAGCAAATAGTGAGAATTGGTCCCTATACTGAAGTGTTACCACAAAAACTCAGTTTAAAGTCATTCTGCACACATATATACTAGTCTAACTGCCTAATTGCTAAACAGAATCAGGATTGAAGTTTTAATGTAATTCCAAGAATCATTTGTAGAGAACCTTCTTCTAATTTTTTTATTTATTTAATAACTTCTATCTAATAACTGATATTAAAATAGTTTGAACATTAACTGCAGTGTGACATGTTGTTTAACAGAAATATTAAAGGCATTATATTCTTAACCGGTCTATGAGAGGAATGAGTTTAGCTGTTATATTAATAAATGTATTATGTCAGTGACACAGATAAAAACGGGCAATTATCGTCACATCAAACTGCAAAATTTAGAGTTTAGTCTCATGATTAATGTGCAAGGCAAAAAACAATTAGCAGCATGCTTTTTTCCAGAGGTGAGAGTGTCAGAGTTTAGAGGGCATAAAAGAGTGCTAACAAGGCTTGTTTTAGTAAAATGTTTTTTTAATATTGTGAGATATAAAGTTGCAGTTGTGAGAAAACAATGTCAGAAATGTGAGATAAAAGTCTAAATTATGTTTTTTGATTTTGTTTTAATTATGTGGCGGGAAAAAAAAAAGTGAGATGTAAACAGAGTTCTAACAAAAAATTAAATTTCATAATTTCAAGATATAAACTTCTTTTGACATGTAAACTCAGAATTGTGAGGGGGAAAAAAATCTGAATTCTGAGAATATCTTGCAATTCTCAGAATTTCAAGAAACAAAGTCCTAATTGTGTGAGAAAAATCACTGTTACCTTTTTTATGTTTTTATTCTGTGGCAGAAATGGGCTTCCATAGGTTTTCCATAGGTTCCATAGACATCATTATTTGCATAGTCTATATAGAAAAAACACTGTGTTTTTGTATCTAAAAGCATCAGAATGTCCAGTAACTGTCCAGGCGTCCTGACAGATGTGGACAGGATCCTGATAGTTGGCTGGAACACTGAGAGTCATTGCTTAGTTGACTTACATATGGAATCAGTGTTCCTGTGACATGGCTGATACAGACTTCATCATTATAACTGCCTCAGGGCAAAGCAGATCA
>JAFVLL020036768.1:0-16404 GCA_021397915.2 Tor tambroides | reverse complement strand
ATGTGCTGTTTTGTACTGAGCCAGCAATCGACAGTCTTTGCTGCCCTCCCTCTCCACCTTGGCCTGCCCCACATGCTTCCAGTCTTCTTCCTGCCACTCTTTGATGTGAGATCAGAGAGGGCCGCTTTGGCACACACAATGCTGGTCAATCAGGTGCGGTGTCAATGTACTTCAGAGCTGTCTATTGCCTAAATAATTCCAAATTGCGCTTAAACAGCATTTAATTAAGATTTTCTCTGGGCTGTTATTTTAACACTTTAATTTAGTCATGTCATTACATTCAAAAACAGATAGATGGAAATAAAACAATATATACTGACTTCCAAAGTCATTTTTTGTAATGTCGGTTCAGTGCTTTTGTCTGCTACAATTATGTCTTTGGATTACTTCATTTGTTTTTGTTTTTTTTTGTTTGTTTGTTTTTTAGTAAATAATGATATATATTATAAAATTTGATTAATTAATAAGCGTAATAATTCATAAAACACAATCCAAATAAAAACTCAAAAAATCTTGATCTGCATATGATTACTTCAAAAAAGCAAAAAGGCGCAGAAATTTGTTAATAATGGGGTGCGAGAAACTGTTATTGTAGCTCTGACTGAGCCTCCGGGGCTAAAGCCCCTATTTTATTTGTCTCACGTTCCCAATAACACATAAAAGCCCTGGGTGGAGTAGCACTGCTTTAACGAGAGCCCCCTGAGTCTGTGAAGCCCTCAGACGACAAGCATGCTGATCCTGCCAGTAATGGGGCTACAAGCCCCTTGTTAGGCATGTTAATGCATCTGATCTGCAGTTAACAGCAAAAACAAAAAGTTTTAAAAGGGTATGACTATGATCTCCAAATGATGGTGGTAAGGTGTCTGAAGAACATTATCAAGTTGCCATTCAAAAGCAAGAGTCTTGATGTATTTAAGTTGCAAAGTGGAATTTCTGTACACCAGTACTAAAGTTTGCACATCTGGTTACTGTTTGAATATACAAACATTGCAGTTAAAACCTATTAGGCATTCATAAACTCTGAAACTGAACTGGATGTAACAATCACAGTGTTAAATATTTTAATTATCAAATTAAGTGGAAAAAAATATAGTAACTAAACACTGCCTAAGAAATAACTGAGCTGGGCTGACTGGAGTTTGCTTGAAGACAGTATGGGTGGTACACAGACCTCCCTTCTAATTCACATTCCTTCCATCCGGAGAAGATGAATTAGGAAGAAAACAAGAGAAGAACATCAAGCCCCTGACCAGGATGAAAGCTGTCCCACTTAAGAGAATATTAGGAGAGTAAACTACTTCAGCAGCAGGAGACAAAATATCAAATTAGCCTCATTTAACATCAAACAGAATAAGTGAAAGTAAAAGACTATTTTTTTTACAAGATGCTTTCACCTGCAAAAATATATAAATTCATCATATACATTATTATACTATATAGTGTAATGTACTTCATAAGAATATAATTTTAGTATTATATTATCCCAGGACTTTTTTGTGCAAAACCTATAGTAAATATTGAAGAATATCTTTATTTCAACATTACTTACCCTCCTCAGAATGCAACTTACATCATCATATATGTCATATATTATATAATATATTATATTACATTATATAATGCAATTTATAATATAATATAATATAATATAATATAATATAATATAATATAATATGGGACTTTTTTTGCAAAACATTCTGGCCAATAAATATTGAAATAATTCTTTATATGTGACCCTGGACCATAAAACCAGTCATAAGGGTCAGTTTTTTGAAATTGAGATTTATCCATCATCTGAAAGCTGAATAAATAAGCTTTCCATTGATGTATGGTCTGTTAAGATAGGACAATATTTGGCCGAGATACAACTATTTGAAAATATGGAATCTGAGGGTGCAAAAAAATCTAAATATTGAGAAAATCACTTTTAAAGTTGCTCAAATGAAGTTCTTAGCAATGCATATTACTAATCAAAAATGAAGTTTTGATATATTTACAGTAGGAAATTTATAAAATATCTTCATGGAACATGACTTTTACTTAATATCTTGATGATTTTTGGCATAAAAGAAAAATTAATAATTTTGACCCATGCAATGTATTTTTGGCTATTGCTACAAATATACCCCCAGTGACTTAAGACTGGTTTTGTGGTCCAGGGTCACATATATCCTCTTCAAAACACAACTAAATATCAACACGGCCCTTGCAAACCTATAACCTTAAGGACAGAGGGGGATGAGAGGAACATTCAGCAAATCAATACAACACTGGACAATCTCCCCAGATTTATGATCTCTGTGGCAGCCAGTTGAATACAGTCCATCTGCAGTTCTCACAATGAGCCACATTTTACAGCATCTGCCAGCTGTAGCTCATACATATGCTCTTTTTGTCCCTTACAGGCGCCCTTAATTAGGCCGCCCAATCACTTTGCTCCATAAAGGCCGTACTGCCATAGAGACAAGAACCAACTTCTCTTGGCACACAAGCAGGGGATAGCAGGCAAAGCAGTGATAACATTTTAGGGTCTGAGCAGATTTATAATTTGCCCCTCCTTTGCAATTCAGGTTTGATCATGGGGATTAGAGATACTACCTGCTGTATGATAAGAAACAAAAGACTTAATATTTACAATGGCAAATTCAATTCACCACCCCAGGCAATAAAGTCAATCCCAACAGGGTAAGGTGATATACACCTTCACCTTGGCCATAGATTAGCTGGCTGCTTATTACGGCTCATCTGTACTAATAAGCAGCAATAAACAGAGGCGTTTTTCGGGTTATAAATTAGCCCCAGTCAGTGGACCTGTTACTGTCCCACTGATAAGCTTTATATCTTCTGACTATTGTTTGCCTCTTTCTGTCTCTGTGAATGAGGTGATCCTTGTAATTTCCAACATCAATGAAAACCAGACATCTTACAGCGGTCTCTGGCACAGAGAGAATACACGACAAATAGCTTAAATGATAAAACTGTCATTCTGACTGTGAATCACAAAATCACTCCAGATAAACTGGCAGGATAGTCCAAACAACCAATTAGAACCGGAATTCCAAACACCGACAGCTCTGTTTCCTGGGAAAATCCTCCAAAGCTGAACATATTATGGAATGGCACTCCTGTATTTCAATGAAACACTTAAGGACCATTAAGACCATCTTAAGAACTTAAGGCCATCTTATGTATTAAAACAACAATTGCCACAGAGCTCAGATGCATTTCTACCTGTTTCTACCTTCTACATATTTGCTGATCACACGTCAAACAGAAGGGGCCAATTCACCTTTAGTCTGACTGGATCAGATTAACACATAACTTCAACACATGTTCAGCTTTGAGGTAATTGATGGCAAAAACGTGAAACTCACTTTGTCAAGCTTATAATACTAAGGGTTTCAGTTAAGGGCCTGCTGATGACTTTGAGTGGCATTGATACAATATACGATCCCAAACTAAACCTAAACATACTGCCATACTGAAAACCTGATGTTTGCCACCGTCACGGAAGATTTTTATCCTGTGTAATACAGAAAGAGAGAGAGACAGACAGACAGATTAATAGAGACAGTTGTGTTCAAACAAAAATCTCACTGGATTATTATATTTTGTACCTACGACCTTTGCACAGTACTGTATATATATTCACACACACATACATACTCGGGCTGTCAAGTCGATTAATAGATTAATTAATAATCCAAAATAAAAGTTTGTGTTTACATAATAAATGTGTGTGTGCTGTGTAGGCCTACATTTCTATGTATATATAAATGCATATACATTAAGAAATATATACATTATATATTTATATTTATATATAATATAAATCATATATAAATCTGAATACATATATACGTGTAAATCTTTCTTAAATATATATATGTACGTTTATGTATTTACATATACAAATAAATATACACAGCACAAACACATATTATGGAATCACAAACTTCACAATATTTTGTATGTGATTAATCACAATTAATCAATTTTGCAGCCCTAATATATACATACATATTTCATTAAATATAGTCATATGCACTGATGTATATATACACGTATATACATTCATACATACACACTGAACCTGAAATTCCTTAATATTTCCATTCCATCCCTAGCCATTGTATTGAATCGATAAAAAAATCTTCTGCCTCTTTTCATTTAGCATCCACAAAATCCTGTCGAGACACTTTGGGAAAGGCATTAATACATACAATTATTGTGGAAACCCAGGCACAGCTCTGTAAACAATGAAAAGCAACTTGCACTTATATTCTGAGTCTGACAATGCGGTATGAACTGGCAAATTTCAACAAGTACACTGTCTGAGAACATTTATGCCAAGCACACACTGCCTAAGCCCAGAAAGCAGCAGGGCACAAGGCATTTACCCACACTTACTGTTGCTCTTTCTTTCTCATCAGCTCAAAAAATGTAAAATGCCTCCCGAAGGAAAATAAACACGATTCGGCCCAGTGAAGACATCTGTCCTTCGAAAAGAATATAAAAGATCTAACTGTTTAAACAGCTGTGAGGATACTCTGTCCTTTTGAACATTTTTGAGAGACAAGCACTGAAATAACACAGTGCTTAGAGTCATGGCCCAGGGGTCAGATATTAGACAAATGACAAATCTCTTTCTGATGACACAACAGCATGTGTGTGAGGTTGTGTACCGGTTATAAGACCGCATGAATCTAAACTCTGATTTACAGTTCATGAACCTAAATTATTACCAAGCATAACACCTGTACTTACTGATATATAGACGCTTTTTGAATCTTAAAGAAAAATATCATATAATAATAATAATAAATAAAGATAATAAATAAACCATATATATATATATATATATATATATATATATGTACACTCGCATATTGGACCATATTGTCCTGTCAAAAAAAACCTGTGTGTATATATACATATATATATATACATTTTTTTTTTTGAAAGGACAATATGGCCCAATGTGCGAGCGTACACAAACACACACCAACATAATTTGGTGTACTGAGGTGTACGGATGCGCCCTATCCTCTGTCTCAAAAAGGAGTGTGTCGGTAACCCACTTCTAGATGAGGCGAAAACTTTTCTAAAAGAACCTTGATGTGGGGCTCTTTTTCCCTACAATATCTCTTCTACCTGTCAAAGTCAGTCATTATTTTTCCTATTGACATTCACCTCTGATATAGCGTGGCTCATCAGCCCCCTCTGTCGTGTCTTTCATGTTGCAGGTTCTACCCCTCCGCCCCCACAAGGAGTTCTGATGTCCTACGAATTTAAGCTTGAGCGTCTTTTCTCCCCGTCCCGCCGCGCCGCACGAACGTGGGGTCCTTCGCCTCAGCGGCCAATTACAGAGCAAGGTAATGAGGAGCCACGTTCTCCTTACAGCCCAGATTGACACTCTCTCCCACTCATTTGTCAACAAATCAGGATGGATGGCGTGGGGGCGATATTGAGCCGGAGGTGTCGCACTCAGAGACGCGGTTGCCGAGCAGCATCTCCTGCTCGTTATCATTGACAAGTTGTCTGGAGCTGAGAGATTTGCGAATCCTTCGCCTTTGTCATCTCAAGATCATTTGTTCGTGATTTGGTACTTATTCCGTGCATAGCCTAACGGTTATAGCCTACTCAGGTAGACTAGGCCTACTTTTGGCATTTATCTGTGGACCGCATGGGACTTATATAACAAAATCAGGAGCTGTAAGTTACACTTAACACATACAAACAAAACTTAGTTTTCAGAAAGTCACGCATGAAATAGTTGCAGATCTTAGCGTCCTCTAAGGTAGACCTGTATTAATATTTACATTGTTAAAACACAATCCAATAGCAGCAATAATTACTTAATAATAATAATAATAATAATAATAATAACAGTAACTAAAGTAGATATGTTATAGATGTGAAGCAGTGGGCTTTGCTCTTGCTCAGGACATATAAGAGCTCTAGGCTGCTGTCCAAATCCCATTCTCCTTTTTCCTCTCTCACATCTGCTTATCTATCTGCACTCTACTTTGCTGTAAAAATAAAGGCAAAAAGACCTGCAAAATTATATTAAGAATATTTTTTAATATTAATATTAAATATTAAAGTTTATTATTTAATTTAAAATTATATAATATATTTAATTTAAATGTATACAGTATAATACATATAAAATACATATAAATAATATTATATATTGCACATATATATTAAATACATATTTTTAATGATTTCATATATCTGACAATATATATAATAATAATACATTATAGTAATTTTACACTTTTAACTAATGTTTCAATATTTTTGTGTGTATATATAAATATATATATATATATATATATATGTGTGTGTGTGTGTGTTTGTACATATGCACACACACACGCACGCACACACACACATATATATATTTTTTTTCCTTCTTTTTTTTCTCCTTTTTTTTCCCCACTGTGCTGCAAAATAACCATCTATTTACATTTAAATACACAGAATATCATGTGATGTTAGTTACTTACTTGGTTCTTTGTGCTCCTCTGGGCCAGATGAACCCTCTGCCAACAGCCCAGACAAGCCAAAGAGCTTCTTCCCAGCATCCTCAGCTACCTTCAGGGTGTTTGGTGAACCAGTAGGGACATGAGCACCCCCAAAGTCAAAATCTTTTCCCTCCACATCTGTGTAGCGGAGGTGGGGTGATCCCTCTGGTTCCAGACACCCCTTCAAGCGCTTGGCAGGGAGGAAGGCAGACTGGTAAGCCCCTGCATCTCGCTCCTCAGGTGGGGAGGAGAACGGCCGGAAGGCCCCCACCGCTCCGTGGTTGAGCATACCTAGAGGTGAGCAGTCAAGATTGGGTGGGGCAAACTGTGGGTGAAGGTGGAGTAGAGGGGTGGGAAAGTCTCGAGTGGGAAAGCCTCCTTGCCGATGGTACATAGAGGCGAAGGTGTATGAGCCGCTGGGGAACGGGAGGTGCATGTCCTTTTCCAAAGTGACTGGGACTCCAAACGGCCGAGGGGGTTGGCAGGGTACAGAGGCATCTCGTCCAGCCTCGGCTGTTGACGCCAGGACCATGAGGGCAGGGGAGGTCAGCGGGCTGGGCATGTAGGAGGAGTTCTCCATCTTAAAGGCAGTCCGATGGAGGTCCATTTGAGCAATGAAGTGTCCACTCAAACTCAGTGTAATGTGATGAAGAGGCCTGAAGAGCACTCGACTCAATGCTTATAGACTTAAGTCTTACAGATCAGTCATTCTCTGACGGAAATCTGTTGGAAGAAAAAAAAATCCAAGTGAGAATTATGAGCCCAAAAACACAACTTCTGATGGACAAAAGAAAAGCAGTTATTTAAGTAAACAGGCAGACATTCCTTAAAGTCTATATTTTCATGCAGTAATTTTCTTTCTTAAAAAAAAAAAAAAAACTGTGACATGACTGATACAGAAACATTTAGTGGCTAGAATAATTAGACCACAACTGTGTCCTTAAAGAAATGCCTAATAGTGCATGCAGGACGAACATTATTGTGTGAATTTAAACAACAAGATGTTATTAACAGAAGTAGTCTGTCCTTTAATATAGCCCTTATGTTAAAGTTAAACAAAGATTGAGCTAATGAAATGCATTTTCATAAAAATAAATAAATAAATACATTACTACATAAAATTATTAGTTTCATTTATTCTTGTTTAGACTACCTGTCTCATGTATGGTGCTGGTGCTGCTGTTCTGCGTTAATTAGCATTTATCAATTCTAAACAGTTCTACACTTCCCTGTATGCTTTTTTTTATGAAGCTAAACTTAATCTAAACTCTAATATTGCTCTTAATTTTGTGTTTGGCAATCCCACTTTAAATAGCTTAAGATTAATGATGTAAGTGAACTTTTTGTATTGCTAATTTTAAATGGATAAAAAAAATTAACTGGACATTTTTATAACAATTTTAGTACCTAATATACTGTTTTAAACAACGAGCTATTTATATACACTCTCAGTCATTTGGAAATAATTGTGTATCTAAAGACAACAACCATAGCCCATCATAATAATTATTTGCAATAATAATAACAACAATAACAATGATAATAAATAAATTCTAAATAATAAAAAAACAACTTTAAAACAAATTGTCTTTAAAACATTTTGCATTCAAATGCTAATTAATTATACTCTGTTTTTATAATACAAATAAAACAACTATGAAACTTACAATTTTTACAAGAGTTCGCATAAGCGGTGTGAGTGACTGTCTTCAAAACGGTGAACAAAACTTCTAAATTTTGTCTTTAATACGTGATATTGAATCTGAAATCTGTTTTAGACTAAATTCGATCTAAATATTAACTATCGGTTTCTGCCAGATGTTAAATTTACGCAGCTTTCTGATTTGAAGGTGTTATAAGTTGTTCAGGTCACAAGTGTTATTCAGTTCTTTGAAAGATGTAATTATGCAGCTTTCGCAAAAAAGTAATGTCAGACAACTTTTCTTGAAAACATAATAAATTTGATGCATCTTACACTTTTAGTTTTAGAGAACTCCGGTAAAGTTAACTCAATAATGCTTAGCAAAGCGACAACAACAAAACATAGCTAACTGATCCATAAAAACCTAAACATCTAGCATAACAAAACAAGAAAGTCTTGCGAAAGCATATTGTCCAGCAAATATCACATTAGTAAAATATATTTAAAAAGGACTTATTGTAGTACTCACAATATTGTAGTCAAACATCTTTATCATCTCAGTCGGACATCAAACTGTTATTTTATCCAAGCTTGAATCCAGATGATGTCAGTCAGACTCAAAAGAGTTCGCCAATGACTGAAAGAAAAAGCGCGAAAAGACGCGTTAGAAAAGCTTTTACAAGCTTTTGAAAAGAATCACGGAGGTTTAAAGAGTTGAGCTGTTTAGCGCGTTTCACCGCTGTGATGTAGATTATGCAGATGCGCGCGATGTGTCAACATCCGATCCGAGCGCACTTCTGTTAATGCTGGCGAGTCGCTCACTCGATCGCTCGCGCTCTCTCTCTCCTCTCAGACCGTCCCGCTCTGTTAACTTGAAATTTATCATCTTCTACCTCTCTGTCCAACCCGGATATTTTGTCAAATTTAGATCTCCATCCTGCGTCTCTATAGTGAATGTCAATTTAATATAAATGAACACCAAACATTTCCAATGCCTCAAAAATAGCCTACCTTTTGTATGTGAATTAGTTAGTACGGACTCAATACACTACCACCGGTGTCCATCTGCTGGTTAAACATCATATAGCACCTTTAGCGGGACATTCAATTCACTTCTGCCATCCTTCAGCGTAAATGATCGTATTACAAACAACAAAACTTTGCTTATTGACTGTAAGATAGCATAAATGCTTCTTCTTTTATCTCTTATAAAAGGTTCAGTTGTTGAATGATAAACTGAGAGAACTTTCCATCCATTTCAGTATCTGTTTTGAATCTCATTTATTAATAGAACTATGGTGTAATATTTTATTAGGCCTCTATATAATACATGAATAATACAGGCCAATATTAATACAATAAACAATTTGGTTAATGTAAACATGTTTGACTTGGGCAGCATAAATAAAAAGAAACATAAGCATACATTTACTGAAGACTCTGGCCATCCTCTCTCATAATGAGAAACCGTTCGTATAGAGAGAGGGAACATAAAATAAAGTTACTCTCTCATAAAGAACTAAGGTATTAGCTTGAGTAAATTAAATCACAGTTTAATAGAGGTTTCAGACCCGCTAATTATGACTTCCAAGATCATTAACAAAGTCTTTTAAGTCTCTTGCTTCATAATCCAAGTCCTTAAATGAAAATAAACGAATAAATTTGTATGCTAGAAGGCATGTTTTTGAATATTGAGTTGTACTCTTCTTTTTGAAATTCATTTATTCAGTGGTGAATCAAATTACTTCAGTTAATTCTGAAAAGCCATGAAACTAATTGGAGTTTAATTGCTGTTTGTAAGTTTTCGGGACAAGCAAGAGAGCAGCGTCTTCAGTCTCGGGTAAAGATACATCATAAAATTGAATGCACTGACAGAAAGCTTTATATAAATTGCATATATTTAGTTCTGAGGAGTTAAAAATAAAATGTTATTTTCTCTCCATACAGAATATACATATATAGAGGAAGACATTGTTGGCAGACTCAGGATGGAGAACTGTAGTAAGTGTCAAAGTGACGAGCTGTCTGCGCTGCCTTACCATCTGTGCATATGTGTGCGTGTGAACCGAAGAACTCCCAACACAGGCAGGAGGCTTGAGTGTGACAAGGAATACAGCGAGATGCATTATGGTGTCCATCATTGATCGCTTCCTCCCAGGAGTCTTGGCGCCTGCTACCAGGAAACAAAAGGTTAAAATATGATACTCCCCTGTTCTCTCCCCCTCAGTGTCCCAGCAGCACCTCTGTTTACAAATTCACATCGCATTCTCTTTCACTCAGATTATCCCGCAACCACATCTCCACAACAGAATGCAAACAATACGGTCTTAAAATCTGACATCATAGAGCGTTTTCTAAACAAGAAACGCAACAGAAAAACTGTTTATTTTCTTTCCGTGCTGAAATAATTTTACATGCCTAAGGGTTTCTAAAACGGACAAGGACATGCGGCAAATCCTCATGTCTTTTTGGTCAAGTCCGGGCACACAGAGCTTAGGGGGCTGAACAGGAGTGTATGGGCTGTGAAGTGAGTAACAGTGAAAGGCAATGACAGGCTGAGATCCCCAAACCCACCCGCCTCCCTCTGTAAGCTCTGTCTCTCTTTGCCACAGGGCTGACATTGACATGACACTCCCAAAATAATGATCAACAAACACTCCTTGCCCGAGCGCAAACGGTCTTCTCCTTTCCTCACAGTGTCAGCAGTGATTAACAAAGACCCCTGCGTCACTACAGACAGAAACACCTAACGATGGTCAGAGGTTGAAGGTGGAATGCACTGAACAAATGCACCCAACGTTCTACTGTGTTCACACTGTTACCGGAAGCAAGAATACAGACTATATATTGCTTTATAACACAAATGTAGGAGAAGTGTGTAGGAAAAGTCATTATCCTCACCCGTATTCATGTCTTCAAAAGCCCTACAGACATACTGCACAGGCCGCACTTCTGTTCTCTGACGTTACCGCATGTTACCTTTAGGACACAGAGAAGGAGAAAGAACGATATTACGTCCCTCCACAATTACCAAGCTAAGCGAATATTAAAATGTCTGGCTCCATCAGTCGAGGCTATCGTGATTGGTATTTTAACCTTTGACTACAGTACAAAGGAACCAGCTCTTGGAACCAATATTGGAAGGACGGAATCTAATTCTGGAATGATCCTTAGTAATGAGGGGGCTGCCGTGGGGGCTGGATAATGCATATATGAGATATTATTTTGGGGCTGAAAGTGTTGGGGCAGAGGGGGCTCTCCGAGAGTTGAATAATCACAGGCAATGAGGTGTAGCCTGTGTGATAGAAACACCTTACTGTCTTGCCCGAGGACAGCACTCTTAAATCAAATACAAATGATTTTTATCACATGCAAATACCCCTTAGGTTTTTTGTGCGTGTGTCGTGGGGCTTTATTTTCAGATTTTCAGTGCAGTGTAAATTTCTGTCTCTGACTTGAATGGACAGTTTGTCACTGAAGAGAAAAAAAAAAAAAAATCAATGCTTAAAGGTGAAGCAATATTTTCAATGTTAAATACTTACTAGCAAAACATGCACTGTTTGGGCATCCTGTTGCAACATTGGCTCAACCAATAGACAGAGTTTGGAGAGACTTCCCGTTTGTCAGACCAATGGAAGACAGGGAACACATTATTTTTGCAGTTCCATTCTGTGTTGATGCTGTTAACTAAAATTAAAGAATTGTGTTTTTGATAAACTGAAATAAAGCTGAAATAAAACAGAAATAATAGATGAAAAACTACAAGTTAAAAAAAAAACTTAAAAATAAATGTTACCATGGCAAGCAAATGAAATGAAATAAGTTGAAATACTAAAATTACTTAACATAAAATTCTAAAACTGAAATAAAAATAAAGCAAAAATGAAATATTTAAAAACATAAAAATTATTTTTAAAAAAGTACATAACAAAACCACAAAAATGACCCACTTTTAATGTTTTGACAAAGTGAGAATGATGTATGGAATCAAAATACGCCTGATAAACAAATAGACATCAGATTTTAAAGAAATATGTCATTAAAAAAATTAAATTCAATTAAAAAAAATACTGACATAATTTACTCACCCTCGTGTTGCTCCAAACTAAAATGACTTGATGTCTTCTGTGGAAAACAAAATAATATATTTTGAAGAAAGTTGTTTTATCCATATGTTCATATATGCCTGCCTGCATTGTAAGTCTTCTGAGTGACATAATCATTTTGTGTGATGAAAAGACTGAAATTTACCTCTTTATTCACTCTCAGTCCAGTCAAATCAAATCAAGTAATTGATTACCTCATGTATACAAATCAAATATGGCAGCATAATCAAATATACTAGCACCAACAGAAAGCCAGACAAGTTTAGAACGAAATAAGGATGTGCAAAGAATGACAGAATTTTCATTTTTAAGTGAACTATCCCTTTAAAACTCAAATTCCCTTTCTCTACTCTCCCACGCCCGCTGTCCCAATTAAACAATTCCGGCTGTGTGAGTGACTGGCGGGGGCAGTGGAGACAGGTCTGGCTCTGTTAAAGCTACACTCGGCTAGTCTACCGTCGCCCAGGACCTCCGCCGGCTCTATTCCCGGCCCTAATCAGTGTGTGAGCGTAATATCAGGCTGGGTTAGGTGTCACCATGTTAGAGGCGTTAATGGAAGAGCTCCATCCACTCAGCCGGGGGGACGGCATTACCGCAGGCTGTCACAGTCGGCTGAGGATTGGGACAGTATTACTGCTGGCTTTCATACAACGTTGGTCACTAAACTAATGGGGGCCTCGGTGGAGGAGACGGAGCTGGGAGAGATGGAGATGAGATGGAGAGGCGTGAGGGAGGAGGAGGAGGAGAGGAAATGAGAAGGGGGAGTGGTAAAAGAGAGGGAGATGGAAAGAGGAGAGGGTCGTCTAGCACCTTCTCCTAATTTGCAGGCTCTAATGTATAGGAGAGTGGGAAAGCTCCAGATGCTGAGAGATTCAATCTGATGTGATTTAAGAGGGTGAATGAATAACTTTCTTGAGAGAGTCAAACCCCCGGAATGATAAATGATGGGCTGAAGACACTTCGGAACATCCAGTGCTTACCCTACCGGTTCACACGCCACAATTCAGCGGCATTGGCCTCTGTGAAAGATATCTCTATGCAGGGTGCAGATATGCCAATTCATTTTGTGTCCAAAGATTTGACAAGCTAGACTGAGTCTGAACAGTGTCGGTCAAACGCTTTGCTGCTGCCAATCTCTCTCTCTTCTCCTCCTCCTCTTCCACCCTGACTCCTCAATCTTCTTTTCTCCAGAGATCCTTAAGCCGTTCGCCAAGAAATCGAAAAGTCAAGGCAGCAACAAAGACTGTGATATCGAAAAAAGGAGCTAATACCATTTTAAGTGTCGGGAATGAAATGAAAGCCTATATATGCAGCTTCGGAGCGAGAGATAACACCTTGAGAATGGGTGACATCAAGTGAAAAAGAACTGAGGTAGCGGGGGGATCAGCGGCCTAGGCTCAGAGTTGAGGAACTGACACTGTCTCTAATACAAGTGTTTAAATATTTGATGCACTGGGATAAGAGAGAACCCTTTGAATGAAATTGAGTGTCTGCTGGAGAATCTATTACTAAGAGTCTGATGCAATTTGACAGTGGCAAAGCAGCCTGGGTGTTATTCTTCAATGGCTCCCCAATCTCCTTTCATTACTCCTCTTAAATGTTTCTCTGTCGTGCTTGACTTACTTCTGATTACAGCCTCTTTCAAGGAAGGGAAAGAGAAGGGGGGACGAGAAGGAGAAAAATCAAGGGGGGGGGGGGGGGGTTGTTTGCGATTTCGTATACTGATTCAATCATACAGAAGGGCAGACATTTGTAGTGATATATTTTTCTGCGCAACAGATCTTCTCTGCAGTGTACTGGTGACTGTATCTATAGGAGGACAGGAAAAAGAAAAAAAATTAAGCATGAAAAGTCAGTTTTTATTACATAAGACATTGTCATTCTTGAAAGGAACTTTTTGAAAGAAAACTGATCAAAAGTGACAGCAAACATGTGACAAAAAATTTAATTTAAAAAAAGAAGCTGTTCTTTCTATTCAAAGAATCCTGAAAAAAATGTATCACAGTTTCCACAAAAATATTAGGGAGCGCAAGTGTTGTCCACACTGATAATAATAAGAAATGTTTCTTGAGCAGCAAATCAGCATATTAGAATGAATTCTGAAGGATCACGTGACACTGAAGTCTGGAGTAATGGATGCTGAAAATTCAGCATTTCCATCAAAAGAATAGATTAAACATATTAAAATAATAATTTTAAAAAATCATTATTTTTACATTGTAATAATATTTCAAAATATTACTGTTTTTTGATCAAATAAATACAGCCTGGTGAGCAGTTAAAAAATTAGGTATATTTCCTCACATCACATAATTAGTCTTATGGCTAAAACATCAACACCACAGAACAGAAGCTGTTTGATGTATTTGATTTATAATACTCTTAATCATACAGTATCTTCATATTGTGAATCTGGTGTTGTGAGCTGTTGTGCACTATAACAAGCTGCTGCATCATTTTGGATTTCTCTCTATCACCCAGCAGCACCTGCTGTGGCAGTTGGCGTGCAGTCAAGCAGTCTACCAGGTGTGCATAAAAAGACAACAGCATCCTCCAGGACTGACACTGATGTATGGCTTGTTAACACCACCGCTTTCTTGTATCCTTCCTGATACCCATTATGGCAGGTTTCACCCAGTGCTAGCACGTGGGTTGCCTTTTCTTCAGCAGATCAATAGTTAATGGCACTTTGTTCCACAAACCAGGAAAAGCAATTAAAAGCCATTGATCATGTGCCACATCGCTGTCATTAATATGCATGTCTCCTTAACCTTCCATATGGAGGAGTTTAATCTGCCTCCTCCTCCTCTTACCTCCTCTTACCTTGGGGGTGCCAAGGACCCCAAAATAAGACGATCCCCTTGCAAAACCCCCCTTCCTAAATTATAAAGGCAGTTACATATATATTTTCACATATACAGACCCATTTTTAATGTGAAAAATAGTAATTGTGATAAACATGCTGTTTATGGAATTAAATAATTAGCTTCTATATCATTGTATGAAAGCCAAAGAAAATGATTAAAATATTATTTGCAAAATATTTAATTGTGTTAAGCTGACAGCACATTTTTCTGCTAGCTAATTTATTTGTATAACGCTTTTCACAATAAATATGAATCTCAAACAGTATTGTGCCACACAAAGTCTTTTATGTCAATAGGAAAAAACAATCTTTATTAATTCCATTAATGATTTCTGATCCATTTTAAATTTAAATTAAACTAGTAATGTAAAAATTTGTTAATATCATTATATTAAACTAAATAAAGTTAAAGTTAAATTTGACAGTCCTAAAAAATTAATTTTGTAACATTTATTGTTTTCTCAAATTTTCTGTGGACCCCCAAGTAACCCCTCCCAGATTCCAGTTTAAAAAACATGGTCTAATCTACAATTTAAGACCAGTCTACCAGTTCTTACTGTTTATCAGCTTGATTTCTGCTTTGCACAGATGAGCTTCTCACATAAAAATGCACATCTGGGGTCTGTATAATAAAGCAAGAATTGTACGTGTGTGCACAAAAATACAATCTCACATACACACACACACACACACACACACACACACACATTCATGAATGCACAGTAAAGAGATCATCGGATCATCACTTTATAGATGCATCCAGTTACAGTCATATGTAATCTACATGGCACAACGGCCTGTGTTAAATTACATTCTGCCTGCCTCTAAATTCCTCACTGCTCTGAGGAGAGAGAGTCAAAGTGGAAAAGGCCTCTGAACTGCAGCTTGCTACCTCTCAGCTTTGATTTCCTGCCTGGTGTCGCATCTGTTTTTACTGACGACACCGTTACAGGCGGGAGGTGGCAGGTAATCAGAGAAACAAGGCGAGAGGAGAGTCAATGGTGGCCAGCAGTATTGCAGGAGGCAGTAAGATCAGATGGGTCATGCAAGGAGGAGCTGATCTAAAAGATTTGAATGCAACAGACACAAAATATTTGAATTACATGAAAACAGACAAGGCGAATTATATGGTTCATTCAGCCATGCACAAAACAATGCGGTGTGCATTATCTCCTCAGTGTGCAAACAGCTTTGGCAGTCCACTCTGATAAGCAAACCCTTAGAATGTTTAATTCATGTATAGAAAGCTTGATGGTG
>JAFVLL020036766.1:0-19431 GCA_021397915.2 Tor tambroides | reverse complement strand
TGCTAAAAAAATGTAAATATGAATGGGAATATACTTCAGAGATATTTTACTCATAAGAATTTCCAGGGGTGCCAATAATTGTGGCCAGCATGCATCGGAGAAAAACATTCATTTTATCATGAGATTTTCTCCCCATTTTCAATTGTTTTACTTCAATGATAGGTTAGAATTTTGTGAATTTTTTGAATGAAAGATCAAAAGGATAAACAATGCAGATTTATTTTCACAGCCACCTTTGCTCAGATTTTCCAAGGGTGCCAATATTAGCGGAGGGCACTGTATATACTAAGATAAACAAAACCACATTTTAATTTGTAATTCACTAAACTGTCATGGCAGACACCCAAATCCACTAGCATTTTATAAATAATACTGTTTTTGTGTTTTTGGAATGCACGGAACAGAGTTTTTTTTTTTTAGGTAAGAATGTACTTGTTTAGAATTCAAATATGCGGTTTGTTAATAAAGATAATGTCTATTTGAAAATTTGCTTCTGTGTTTTCGGAGACATGAGCTCCAGGGCGTTAGCGGCCGTTCAGCGCTCATAAACCCGCCGAGAGTGCCTTACCTTGGCCGGATCTTCTGGAATTTGCTGCTGACTCTGATGTCTCTATGGTCTCTAAACATGAGATATAATTTGTTTTGGGTAAATCTCGCGGGTAGTCTTTGGTCTCATTAATCTATTATTTGTTCCAGAGCAAATAGTTTTGGCTGAGGGCAAAATCTCATCACGTTTGTGTAACTTCAATGCTGTATATCAGAGCGCTGCCTTTGTACTTTTGACTGAATTGCCTAGCAACTTTTATGATGGCTGTTGCTGTTGTTTATTAAATATTATTATTCAATAAATAATACCTTATATAAATAATAGTATTTAATAATAGTGTTTAGTATTGGGAAATGGTGCGTGTTCGTGATGGTGATTTTAGTTACATTGTTCCGCCATTAAATGGCGACAAGTGACTGTTTTTTTATGAGTGAGTCAGCACTAAAGACTTTTATATTGAAAGAGGCTGAAACACTGTTCTAAACAAGGAAGTTATTTTTAGTTTTAACAACAACTTGTAAGATGCAGCCAAAAATTTAAACTAATGTTTTATTGTGAATATGAGATTAAGCTGAAGAATGAACGCTGTATCAGATGCAGGTAGTAGTTTGCACAAGGTTTTTAAAGACACGCCGTTGTTTCTTTTACACACTCGTGCCGTCGAACTGTTGTATAAATGTAATATCACACTCGCAGCCATGCGATATGGCTGTATATTGGCACACTGTGATTACCTACAGCAGAATCACAGCTGTACCAATATACAGTCATATCGCACTGCTACTTGTGTGATATTGCTCATATGAACTTGGCTCTATGCGTCGGCTGTTGATTGGATGGAGGCAGATCTGAACGTAAGCTTGCAGTCAATTGTAAGAAACATGTAGGGTTTAAGTGAGCTAAATGTTTGAAAAAAACTCTGGCAGATGTCACCAGAGAGAAATCTTACATTTCACATAAAGATATGCATGAGTGAGCTGTTCATAATAAGATCCATAACAAGCATTTAAAAAAAACAAAACAAACAAAAAAACAAGACAGGGTGGATTTTACCTCCATGCTGACTTGAAAAAAGACTGTTTGATTTCGACAGGTCATGCTGGATCAAGTCTAAGTGTTTGATTTATAGACTAGGTTCAGGATTCAACTTTAATTTCCATGTAGACATCTACTCCTATACAGCCTGATACAGTTGTGCTCATTTAAAGGTTCACAACACCTGCTGTGTCACCTGTAATCAATATGAATAAGACGTCTGTTGTTACCCTGGTTACCCTCAGCGGTGTGTTCCCCTGCTCCTCATACATAAATAATGACACTGATCGAGAATCCTCCATGTGCGAGTGTGTGCATGAGGTGCTATCAAGATAAAAGCACATTCAAAATGTCGACGCCTGCCCTGCGATGAATTACAGGAAAAGGATATGAAAGCTAATTTGGCTTTTTCTGAATGATAAGAAGGTATAGCACAGAGATCTGTTAGAGCTTTCTATATCCCTCCATGTGAGTGTTACATAAAGCTGTTCGCTCTCCTCAGAACAAGGTGAGAACTGTTTTGCACCATCCTGCTTCCTCTGTTAAGGAGCCAGGCTCCTCAGGGACCCCTCCACACACACTTACTGAGATGTCACCTCAACTGACAATAATTCATTAATCAGGCTATGCAAATGTCACAGCCCAGTCATGACTGTGACTCTCATCTCATCTATCCATATCCATAAATAATAAACAGCCTGCATTTGCTTTAATGTTTTTTTTTCCACAATTGTTGTTCCCAAGAACAAATATGAGCATCAGTTGTTTTTGCACCTTGGGCTAATGAAGCTCCCACTTCCCCAGAGTATGAAGAACAACACCTGTGGATGACAGGAATATAGTATACAGTCTCTGTCATTCCACACCCAATCTTTAAAATAAATTTGTATAATAAAATAGCTAAAATGTAAATCCAAAAATAATATTATGCATTATATTAACAAAAATAAATGCAGTAAAAATATAAATTCATTATATTTACTAATATAGTAAATCAGAAATCATTTTAATATGCTGATTTGATACGCAATAATTATCCATTATCACTGGTACTCAATTATTAACCCTTTAAGCCCTGAAGGCAGTTTTTTTTTTCTGAGTGACATACAAAAAAGTAAAGACTCGTAACTCCAAAACTATAGCAAAGAGAGTCAAAAGGTTGGTATCGTTTGAAAGGAAACTTTTAAAATTTTTAAATAAATAATTGTAAAAAAATTACATTTGGACATTCTTATGCTGAGAAACTGCTAATAAACAGCAAAAAAAAAAAAAGTATGTACAAGGGAAAATGTACATATCTTTTTAATTTGACATGCAATATCTCATGAAGGAAATAAGGTAGGGGGATCATTTTTTGGTGATGTTCCTCTATATGTGAGCTGTATCTGGATCTGAATTTTGTGGTGATCACAAAGAAATCAAAAGTTACAGCATTTGGAACAAAGGTAGGCATTTTTAAAAAAAAATGTTTTCTGAGTGACATGCACAAAATTAATGACTCATAACTCCAAATCTCTAGCAAGGAGAGTCAAAAGTTTGGTATTGTTTGAAAGAAAACTTTTTACATTTAAAAAAAAAAAAAAAAAAAATCAATTTGGACATTGTCATGCTGAGAAACTGCTGATAAATGACAAAAAATAAAAGTTTGCTCAAGGGAAATTTTACATATCTTTCTTATTTGACATGCAATAACTCAGGAAGGAAATAAGGAAGGAAGGAGGACAATTCTTTTTTGGTGATGTTCCTCTATATGTGAGCTGTATCTGGATCTGAATTTTGTTTAGCCTTTGTCGCCCCCCTAATGGGCATTTTTAAAATTGTTCTTTCACTCATGATCAATGCATGGGATTATGTTGATCTTGGACTCATTTCAATCAGGAGGCACTGTAAGTAATGATGTGCCATTTTCTACAATCCATGCATGTTTTATGAAGTTATAAGCGAAAATGCCACGTGATAGCTACATTTTAGTTTTAGTTAGGGGGTTTTATGTGTCGTAATTGCGTGAGCAAGTTCTCGTGATCGACTTGTTGGATTATGTTAATGTTGGACTCATTTTAGTCGTGATAATCTGCTGTAAATAATGATGTCCAATTTTCCACAATCGGAGCATGTTTCATGAAGTTACGAGCCAAAACGTGACATAAATGCTACATTGTTTATTATTTACATATGGGTCTTGCGGGACTTCATGTACAAAAACTCGCTCAAGTTTAGTCAAAGCCCAAAACAAATGGAGCATAGCGGTAGTTCTGGCAGGCCATGTTAGTCAAGCTCGCATCAGCTGACACTCAGCTGATCCACATCTACCTATAGGATCACGACACCAATCATAATTCCCTTCATAAGGTCCCTTCAGTCATTATTCAGCAGCTATCGCTTCGCTCAGGAACTAATCACCCACCTCCATCCCCAGCTCCTCCTCTCGTCCAGTCAGGACTTGGCAGTGAATATATCATTGAGTCAGACCACTGAATCATGTTGTTAAAATAAACACGTAGAACATTAATGGTATCTGCTACATTTATCATTGATGTTGGTTCTGATCTATTACCCTGGGGGAGGTATTCTGCTCTCCCTGCTCCTATCCATGCTAGGCTGCGTAGATGGGCAGGGAGTGTTTGCCCAGAACAGAACCAATCCCCCCAACCTAAAATGTATGCTAATCGTAAGTTATATTGACGATAGTGGTCCTGACAGAATTATACTCGTTGTAATCTACTCCGTGAGAGCTTTCAAATTACTTATGACACGACACCTATAATTGCGTTGATCAAGGCTGTAGTTTTGAAAATATGATTATTCATTTTTGCACAGCTAGGGGGCGTCCCGCCGGCAGTACAGTCAGGTTTAGAGGCACTGCTCAGCACTCATTAAGAGCTGACCAAAATGATTACATTCATTAAAAAGCTGAGAGTCTAAGCTTTAAAATAATACCTAATTTATGTTACTCTATTTAGTGGTCGCTGAATAATATGATTATGAATTTTTTTTTTTGGGGTGCCGTCCCGCCGGCGGGATGCTTAGGTTTTAAAGGGTTAATAATGGTTCTTATTGGGGACAGTTGTGGCCTAATGGATAGAGGGTCGGACTAATGGACAAAGGTTGCGGGTTCGAGTCTCAGGTCCAGCAGGGATTGTAGGTGGGGGGAGTGAATGTCCAGTGTTGTCTCCACCCTCAATACCACGACTGAGGTGAGACCCTTGAGCAAGGCACCGAACCCCCAACTGCTCCCCGGGCACTGCAGCACCATGTGTTCATGGTGTGTGTGTGTGTGTGTGTGTGTTCACTACTCACTGCTGTGTGTGTGCACTTGGATGGGTTAAACATAATAAATGTTTCTTTAGCACCAAATTAGCCCATTAGAATGATTTCTGAAGAATCACTTGACTAAAGACTGGAGTAATAGCTGCTGAAAATTCATCTTTGCCATCATAGGAATAAATTACAACATTTTAAAATATATTAAAATAAAAAAGTTATTTTAAATTGTAATACCATTTCACAGTATTACAGTTTGTACTGTATTTTTGATCAAATAAATGCAGCCTTGGCAATTTTAAAAGATTTTAAACCGGAACACATAACATGTATATATAGGCTACATGTTAGGGTGTAACGGTACACATATTTGTATGGAAAATTCCCAGTATAGGTCTTTTGGTTCGGTACGCATGTGTACCGAACAAATCGTTCCATTTTTTCAGGAAATTCAGACAATAAATGCCGTTTTGACGCTCTTTGATGTGGCGCGACAGATCGTCATATACTAACACCTCAGTTCTAACGGCAGCGCAGAGAGTGAGTGAGCATGATCACACCTTCCTCTTTATTACTAGTTTTTTTTTTAACACGAAATATACATGAATGAACATCTCACCCCACACGTAATCGCACAATTAGTGTTTCAACTGCGGAAAGACGTGATTAAAACAACTTGTAAAGAAAATGTCATGTAGCATTTCATTTACCTCAGACAAGTCATCAGTGTCCACAGCTCGTTATTTGCTAGAGAAATGAAGTTTAGTGAAGAGCATTTTGCGAAATATTAGACTATACTTCATTTTACTTTACCTGTTAGTGATGTCTTATGTAATGTTTAAATAAATATTTTATGAAACAAGTTATTATTATAAATTATTATCTGTAAATTATTATATTTCAACAACAAATAGAAGTTGTATAGTTTAGAAGTTGATTTAAAAACAATTTGTTTGCATACAACATTTTTTTATTTGAGTTTTGAGTATTATAGTTAAAAATAAGGTAACACTTTAGAATACTGATCCTTTGTTAATGAATAATTACACAGGAACAAGTCACTAATGCACTATTAACATTGTAGTAACTACTATTAACTAACAAGAAACTATGATTATTGATTTAGTAAGTAATAGCACTCAGTTGAAACTGGTAGTTCACTGTTAGCTAATCAATAACTACTATTTTTTAATATATACTGGAGAACTACTAAGAACTACTGTATACAGATTCATAATTAATGTGAATTATGCATAATGTATAATTAATTCTAAAATGAAGATCATGGTAACCCACTAGTAATGACTCAAGAATTATCAAATCCTTCTAAAGGAACTACTAATTACTTGGATCAGTATTCTAAAGTGAAAAGCATCATAACTCCCTAATACTGACTGACGTCATTTTAAGCTTTTGAGATATATGTAAGGTTTTGGATAGTAATGACTCAAGTGTTACTACATCCTTCTGAAGAAACTACTAATTATTTGGATCAGTATTCTAAAGTGAAGATCACAGTAACCCACTAGTAATGATTTAAGTGTTACCAAATGTAGCTAAATGAATTACTAACCAAAACCTTACAAAAACCTTAAAAGTTTACAATGACTTCAGTAATTACTAGGGAGTTATCACGATCTTCACTTTAGAATACTGATCCAAAAAATTAGTAATTCCTTCAGAAGGATGTAGTAACACCTGAATAATTACTATCCAATGCTTTACAACACTCTCAAAAGCTTACAATGATTTCAGTCGTTACTAGGGAGTTATCATGATCCTCACTTTAGAATACTGATCCAAATAATTAGTAATTCCTTCTGAAGAATTTGGTAATACTTGAGTCATTACTAGTGGGTTACCATGACCTTTACTTTAGAATTAATTATACATTATGTATTATTCATATTAATTATGAACCTGTATGCAGTAGTTATTAGGGAGGTATGAAAAAATAATAGTTACTGATTAGCTAATAGTGAACTACCACATTTGACTAAGCACTATTACTTACTAATTCATTAATCAGAGTTTCTTGTTAGTTACTAATAGTTACTAGAGTGCTAATATTGCGTTACTCATGTGTTCTTGTGTAGTTATTCATTAATGATGGAACAGTATTCTAAAGTGTTACCAAAAATAAATAGTTATTGAATTTAAGTTTGGGCTCTGTTGTTAATTGTAACCTTATAGTAAAGTAAAAGGGCTCACTATAGTTTAGAGCAGAAGCTGAGGTAGATTTTTATCCCTAAGAAAATTGTATTATAATTGAATATATTTAAAAAAAAAAAGAGCAATTTATTCAGTAAACCACTGTTAAATAAAAAAAAGCAATATATGTTTAGTTTTTTTCCTCCTGCTGTACCGAAACCATACCGAACCATGACGTCAAAACTGAGGTACGTACAGAACCGTCATGTTTGTGTACCGTTACACCCCTAATATATATATTTATACACAGTACATACACACACACACACACACACACATACACACACAAATACATTACAGAGTGTGTGCGTGTTTCTGGGATCTGCCTAGCTTTCTCCCGCTCTGCGGAAATGGCACTTCACGGGCTCCACAGGTGAGCAGCTCATATACATGCCCTGAGCACTAAGTTCCAGGTGCCATCTGTGGCCATACGAGCCCTGGCATGAGTCACATGCCACAGCCCCTCCCTGCCAGTCCCACAGAGACGCAAGCACAGCCACACAAACACACTGCCATTCTGTAGCAATGGGCTTGCACTTACACCCACTGCGCTAATAGCTCCTCATTCCAAAGTCCTGAAGACATCAAAGAACAGCATAGCAGTGGACTCCATGTTAGAGTCCACATATGTGCATGTAGAACAAACTGGCAGGTTCCCAAACGTGGCATGTGAAAATGCTTAGGTAGCCCAGTCCCTCCACAGCATAATGGTCCTATGCCAGTCCACATATACACACGCAGACAATTTGCTGCCTCTACGCACATATTTTTTGTAGCTATGTTGCATTAACTGTGAAGACAGAGAGTCCTGAATTTGTAATAGGGCGGGCTGCAATGTGCCAGTGGTGATAAATGCACATTATGATGTGACTGGAGGCTCGTCTCCTCTGATCTGAAGAGTGATTCTGCTCCTGCTCATTTCTGGCACAGATGAATGAAGGCCAGCAGAGAGGCAGGCAGTGATGGAGAGCTCCGTTCAGCTTCAGTGCCTTAGCAGCTGTAACACCTCATCCTCTCTCAAAACATTCCAAATTCACAGATACCATACAAAACACTATAGAACATAGAACACGGGAAATGAGGTATTACAATGAAAGAAGCCACCTCTATAAAAGTAGCAAAACATATTTTTAAGCAAAGCATTATCACACAAGCAAGGGTGATGTTGTTCAAAAAATCAGCATGGCTGTATTCAGCCACAGGTAAATCACATCCATGCTGATGTGATATATTGTATAACAGTTCAATAAACAAGTTCAATAAACCCTCACACCGTTTCAGATGTATATGACTTTCTTGTTCAGTTGAAGACAAACAAAGATTTTTAGAAAAAATAACCCATTTCTGTGAGTCCATATAATGCAAGTGGATGGACCACTCAAAGTTGACGCTTTAAAAACCACATGAAGCAAACAACAGTAATCTATACAAACCCAGTTGATGAATCAGTGTCTTCTGAAGTGAATGGCATGTGTAAAAAATGAGTACTGACAAAATTAGCACGTTAATGTGTGCGATTAATTTTTTCAGTTTACCGCATTAAAAATATTTAATGTAGTTAACGCAGGCGCGGAGCTAGGGTTGGCCACCCCACTCACAACTGCTACTTCTGTCTATTTTCTCTTGACAAGAATTACATTTATTTAAATGCAGAACATCTTTACGAGCCCATCAAAATGGGAGACTTTTTAGATGCGCACTGCACTTTGCCTCTGCGCCAGGCGCTAGTCAAATGAATCGGTACAGGTGACGAGAGAGCTTCGGTAGAACAACAGTGAACTGTGATCAGATGATATGTTGTCAGGCTATATGTCATTAAAAACTAATTTTCCTGTCCTGTCAGCCGTTATACTGTGCTCGTAGCATGTGCTCTTTAATTGCACACGCAAATGCGGTGGCACACACTGTATTATATTAAAGTGCTATATCATATTAAAACAAAAATGAAACTACGAGTATGCAATGTCATAGTTATGTCATCAGTTATGTCATGAAGTTACCAAAAAGGGCAATTTATGTTGCCTTAAAACTGTGCAAGTAGTCGTTATGCAAAGAGTCGTGAGAAAATACAATCCGTGTCAGATCAGCACCACGTTCAGCAGCGGCAGCTCTTAAAGCAGCCAAAATAACCTAATAACCAGCTGCTGTGATGTCTGTTAATCAAAGACTAAAAAAGAGGAAATCAATAACATTTGTAGCTTTAAGGATTCATCTATATTTAATTTAGAATTTAGTGTTTGATAGCTTTATTTAATTTCTGTATATATCCTACTTGCTGAAAGGCACAGGTAGCTAAATATGACATTCAATATAATGGGTTTATGTAGTGGTTGTTTTAAGTTCACTTAAATTAGAAGTTGTTATTATAACATTTATTAAGTCTAATAAATGTTAAAATGGCTATAGTCAATGGTTAAATATAAGGAAAAATAAAACTTCCTAGAGACATCAGTAGTGTTGGAATCAGTGATACTCGCCTTAAGTCAAAAAAAGATGCCATTAAACAAATATTAAAGGGGTTATATGTTGCGATTTCAAGTTTTCCTTTCTCTTTGGAGTGTTACAAGCTGTTTGTGCATAGATAAGATCCCTGAAGTTGCAAAGACTAAAGTCTCAAAACCAAAGAGATATTCTTTATAAAAGTTAAGACTCGACCACGCCCACCTAAATCGGCTCATTTAAACACACCCCCACATGTATACATCATGGTGTGGGAAGATTTGCAAACCACCGCCCAAATGTATACGCAGTGAAAGAAGGCAGAACTATTATTCTTACTGTAGTATTGTTGCTTTTGCCGGCGCCATGTCCTGGAGACGCTGTGTTTCGTTGTGAAAGCGAAAGCACTTTGTTCGGGCTTCCAAAAGAGGACTCAACTAGAAATCAGGGGTTATATTGTATTTACAACAGTTCCAGAACAGTTCAACCCAAATATTAGAGTGTGTGCAGCGCATTTTATGGAGGACTATTTCCTGAACCTGGAAGAGCAGCCTACAATGCTGGCTTGCACAAAGGCTGTTTCTATAAAGTGGGGCAATTCCAACTTTGCAAGGACAGTCTGGTGCTTCAGACTCACAGCCTGTAAGTACGTTTTCTTATTTAAAGAATTTGCCACTGACGATTCAAACATGAGTTTTGAACAGTGTAGAGTAGTGCTTGTTCGGTGTTTCTATGATCACAAATGCAGACATGGTGTTATGTTTACGCAGCGCGGTGCAACGCGTCGCGTAAAAAGACCGTATGAGTCAATATAATAAGTAATTATGTCCCCACTGGATGCAACAGACGCCTCATTTATAATGGGTTTTATTGTTTTTGTGTCGTTGTGCCGGAAAACGGCATCACATTACGGTAAGGGGGCGTAACATTTCCATCTCACGCTTGAGGCATTCGGCAAATCACAACGCACTAGACAGCTGGCCAATCAAAGCACGCCTCGCTTCTCAGAATGATGAGCTTTGTAAAAATCGGCACATTTCAGAAAGGCGGGGCATAGAGGAGCTACAATAATGTACAGTATGTGGAAAATGTGTTTTTTGAACCTTAAACTGCATAAACACATTGCATTACACCAAATACACAAAATAATGTTCTTTGTAGCAACGTCATATGACCCCTTTAAAAATATACTGTATTTGTGTTGCTTCTACATTCATTTGAAAATTGAATGTGAAATTATTGCAATATAAATGTATATTTGAAAATAATGTTAGGTGGGATTAATTACAATTAATTTAATAAAAAATTGCATTTTTTAAATCGATTAACAGCAGTAGTAAAAATACTAATATTTTAAACTTTTAACTACAAACCATCGTCCTGAAGCAAAGTTTTTAAAAATCTTTGTGTTGAGCTAAGGAAAGATTAGTCAGATATATCTGGGATGGCATGAGGGTGAGTAAATGATGAGAGAATTTACATTTTTCAGTGGAGTATCCCTTTAACAACTACATGCCTATGAGCAACACACAGTAGCTGTGTACCTGAATAAATAATTGTTGTTGAACTAATGAGTTGAACGGCTGATTCAATGACTCATTCATTAAGGGTCACTTGTTTCAATCATGAATGAATCAGTGCTGTTAAACAAATTGGTTGAATGAATGATTTATCTACTCATAAAAGATGACACTTTTTTTCTAATGAATCAGCATTGATTAACTAAACAGTTGAATGAATGATTCAGTGACAGGCTCAACAAATTGGCCAATGAATGATTTAATGGCTTTACCATGTGAGAGCTAGTGAAAAATCCCCAACGCTAACACAAACTGACAGTGCATCTGGAATGTACAAACACAGACAGACAAACAATCTATACTCTTGAAACTCTGCTTGGCCAATCAAATTGGAGTACTGGAACTAACTGCATAACAGGGTCACGGGAAGATGTTTTGGGTTGGGGGTACTGAAGCGGCTTATGTACAACATTACGTCCAATGTCAAAAGTGTACAGAATAGTGATGTCTGTATTCGTACTTACTGTATTCAAAAGTCTGATATCGTACTTTCTAATTTACAATGTCTATCAAGAAATAAGTGAGGGAATAAACAATAATGAAAAATTAAAAAAATATTTTACTGATTTTAAATGTACCCAAATAATTTCTTCATATAAATGTTTACAATCCTGTAAAAACAGGGTGTGCTGCAACACCCCTACTTCCCGTGCCTCTGATGTAGAATAATAAGATAGTTTGTTTCCATAAACATTGTTTCAATGAATGAAGACTTGTCAATGTAGAACAAAATGTATTCAAGAGTGTGTAGTGGTAATCTTCCATCATCTTACCACATCCTCTCACAGATGTGTGCTGGTATGGACTGCTGGTCTCTAATTAAATTGAGTATCTGGACGGAGGGTCGGATATCTCTCCCAAACAGAATTACACACCATTCAGTAATTCTTAATAGGCCTCCAGGCCAGCACTAATATTCTATATCAGTCATAATTTGCTTTTTAATAGGAGGAGGCCCTGCTCTTTCAGGTAGCTCTTGCTCCCGGGGAGAGGTAATTTCACCCTGTTCAAAAGCCCCTTCACAGAGCTTCACCAGAGGGCTCTGCCAGACTAATGGAACTGTCATAGAGATGTAAATAACATTGGCACTCTGTGAAACAAGCCATGAAGGGCAGGCAAGTTGAGCACAAGCATGACCCTAACTAAACCTTTCCTCTCTGATATTTAACACACACACACACACACACACACACACACACACACACAAACAGACAGCCACATGCTTAACAATTTAGATATTTGTTATGCAACCGAGGAAGCACTTCAGTATTGAGAAAGTGATAAATAACTTAACTAGACGGAGTCACTTTGAGAGCAGATTAACTGACTCAACAGTCAGGTCAATCAGAAGTGCTTGTTCTGCATGAAGTCACAAGTCAACCTTGACTTTAGTCAAGGTTCGAGTCAACATCTTTGACAGCGGCACGCAACAGTTTTTATTTAGAGCAGGGGCACATTTACACGCAATGCATTCAATAACGTTTAAAGTATATATTCGGCAGTGTTTTAAGAGGGCAAAATGGGGTGGTTGTGACATCAAACTCATGAATATTAATTAGCTAATGCTTAAATCGCAAGGTATTTTTCCTAGACTGTCTGTTCAGCCATGTAACCTAATATTCATGAGCTCAGCCTTCACCTTGGTTCCATTCATAAAAATTTGGTTCATATATGCTTAAATTGTACAACCTTGTAGATGTCCCACTCTGTCAAGGTATGAGTAACTTAAGATCACATTTACATTTGCTCATACATTTCAACAAACATAAGTGATTTTGATAAGTAGTCAAAATGATGGGCTAATCTGGTCTGTAGCTCATATCTGAAACCTACAATATAAAAACTGAAATGTAGACTTTAAATCTAGTCTTCTTATATTACATCTTTTCACTCACATATTGCACTTTTCATAAAACCTGAACTCTTTTGAAAGGTTGCTTTGGCATTTTGAATAAATGTGGGTGTAGAAGAGCACACTTTACTTTCTTTTTTTTTTTTAAATTTGTATAGGAGATTATGATCCGCACTCACGAGAACAGTTTGTTGTGTTTCTTCATGTCATTCCAGACAGACTGGATGATGATCAGATCAGATCTCTGTGTGGAGCACTGGCGGTTTTTAGGCTCCTTGTGCAAACAAAATTCTCACTGGATTATTACAATTAATGGCAAATGAATGTTTAGAAATGTAAAATGATATTTCCTACTGACACACTACAGCAAAAGATAGAAATAACTGACTTAAAACCATTTTTCAGCTGGTGAAAATACTAGTGTTCTAATAATTTTGGCCACCACTGTATCTTTGGTTGAGTAGGCTAAAAGTGAGAGCTCATGCAATACATTTCACAATCACAATGACCTCATAAGGGGTATTTGAGTTCTAATATCATTGACTTTTTTAAAGGAATCCATTACTTCTCCATCAGAAGATATACATTCCAAAATTATTAGGACCTCATAATTTTAGAATGTTCCTAATATGGTCATAATAGTTTTAGATTATACACTTCTATTAAGAAGTCATAAAAATATCAGTATATAAAGCCTATCCTAAGGGAGGTTATAATGGTTTTGGAGTTTGCTTAAAATAAAATAATAGAATTTATAGATCCCAAATGGATAGATTATTGTTATATGATACAGAGTACAGTTATAATGACTTCAGGATGTACAGATACCCCTGAGGTCATATTTAATTTTGAAATGTATCACCTCACCTAATGATTTGGTATTGATTTTTTAATGTATTACAAGGTTAAGAGGTTCCTTAGTTTATGCAATCAAATTGCTTTTGCAGTGCTCTTATGAGGAATAAATGCTAAAAACAGCAATGGCCATTTGAGCTGCCTCCAAAATGTTAGGAACTGGTTTTGACATCCACCCTAAAATCATAGTGTTGGAATGAGATCTTGTAAACAATAAACCTTTTTCACTCTGAGACATCCCTCTGTGATGGGCTCCCCTACCTGAGAAGTATTTTATGGGTCGCTGTGTGAAGGCAGGCAGGCTAAATGGCAAGGAAGGGAACTGACAGATTCTTTGAAGATGCCAATTAGACAAGCTGCCATTTAGATCAAACACACCAAGCCTTTTTCAGTGCAAAGCCATGGCATTTATCAGCAATCTCCGCTTGTTAGGAAAACTGAAAAGTTGAAGGTGTCCAACCTTCCTAACAGGATGAGGGAGGACTGCGAAAGATGAAACCTTCTGAACAGAAAAGAAGAAAAGGACTGAGAGCTGAAAAGAGTGAATACAACTGGTCCATCTGGTTCTCTGCAAACTCTTTCTATTTGTGACCATTTCTTTCTCTTAATCCTAATTTTTCACGCAATACAAAAAAATTAACACAGAGTCCAACTCTGGTTTTAGCTAACAAATATACATAAAGTTTGTGACAACACAGAGTAATTCTGCCTTTCCCAGACACCAGAACTAATCTAACTAGAACAGGTTTCATTGTTCTCAAACAGACCCTTCAAGAATGAATGTCTGAATCTGATAAGATGGGTGCAAGTTACACTTCAAGTCAAGTTGAGAGAGAACCGAGTGAAATATAGTCGAAATATGGCAAATTATTCTGGACTATTTCTATCTTTAGCATCTCTAACTGGCTTTTAACGTGGTTATCAGCTCATGCTACACTGAGGCCTTTAAAGACTGTGAAAAAGATGACGGAATGGAATCCATTAAAGAGGAAGTGTGCCTTCTCTGTCACAGCCGATAAAGTGATCTCATTACCGATTACACACGAACATGTTCCCTCCTCTACCCTCAACTGTACATACAATATATTCACATAGACTCAATCCAGAGGTAAAATTTGACTCACTGAGGTGGGGAGTCTGGGTACATGACGTTGACTTGAGACAGCGTCTCCACATAGGAGTCAAAGTCAAATGCAGGGGGAAAGTCCTCAACACAAGTGGACCTCAGCTCTCCAATGGAGCCACCATATGAGAGGCCATCTGGAGCTGTAGAAACAACAGCAACAAAACATGATCATTTCTGTTTCTCGTATTACAAGTTTGAGAATGTTACATATTGAGAGTGGCACCTTCACACATTGCATATTTATTTATATCCAAACAATTATTGTCATGTTCATAAAAGGAATGGTACATCCAAAAATTTGAATTCTGTGATCATTTACTCATGTCTTCCAAACCCTTAAGACTTTTGTTTCTTCACAAAACAGATTTTATGATGAAAATATATATTTTGGTCCATCCCCTGAAAATCCATTTGCTTGCTTGACACATAAGAACCACGGACATTTCATACATTTGATCTTCTGTATATCATATTTAATGAGCTCTATGAATGTGTGTTGATCATTAATAAAATCTGTTCATCATATAAAGTAATCTTGTCTCTTTATAAGGCCTAAACCACTATGGATTACCTATATTCTATAATCTGCTCTCATATCTCTTTATGAACTTTCTGAACCTGAAAATTTTGGGTGACTATCAATGGAGGGACAGGAACCATCTGTCATTTGTGTTTCAAATATAACCTCTTATGGGTTTGGACTGACGTGTGTGAGTAAATTATTACAGTGTGAACAATTCCTTTAAAGCATTGTGCTTATACTGGCAATAAAAAGTGTATAAAAGTGTGATTATGACAAAAAAACCCCATTATATTTCCTTAATGCCCGATACATGTAAATACATCAAGGTAAAGGAACATATGTATGTGCCTCATAATCTGTAAAGATCAGACTGAAATGAGCAAGGATAAAAATAAAGATACAGTGTTTTCATTGTACAATGAACTCAATCTAAAAGGAAAAATGTATTTTTCATGATATGACCTCATTAAAAATGTATAAATGTCATAAGACAAAAAAAAGAAAATTAACTAAGTGACATTTAAAGAAAGATGGCACAAACTGATCAAAAAAGGTTCAAAACTATAAAACACAGTGAAACATGACCATGGTTCATGATAAAATACACCATTGGTTACTCTGCTAGGACACACAAAGTTCAAAGTAAACCTAAACCTTCATATTTTTGCAGTTTAGTATAGTCAATGGCAAATTGTAGAGAGAGGGTCATGTTGACTATATCACTAACTACAAGGCTACCTTGGACAAGGCTAACTGATTAGGGCTTTTGCAAAGCCAAGCATTAGGGCTATGCAAAGATTGGCCTTCATTCCCTGAACTCCCAAACAAAGGCTGAATGCATGGAAGAGCTGATTCCTCTCAGATTTTTGAAAACAAATCAACTTGTTATGCATGTCATTATGAAACACAGAAACTACAAACAAAACCATGATGTGTTTTTGGTATGTTGAGGACCCCATGAAGTTAGACCACTGACCGTAGCTGGCACGCAGGTGGGGGTTGCGCAGGCGGCTGTCTTTGCGCAGACTGCCCACAATGATCGTGACGCAGGAGAGGAAGAGCACCAGGCCGATGACGATGCCAGCCACCACCAGAGGGGACACCAGCAGGCTGGCTTCATTACCCCCTTCTTGGCAGTCTGGGTATTCATGAGCATGACTGCTCTGGTTTGAGCTCACTGTATAGAGGAGATGTGTGGAAGATCCACAGAATGATGAAGATAGGAAGATGGAAAGAAAAAAAGGAAATAGAAGACAAAGATGAGACGGATGGTCAGGTTTTAAGCACTTTCAATAATTTACAGTAGCAGGTGTTACATAATACACAAAAGAGACATTTTCTTCATTCCCACACAGATAGAGAGATCATACTAGTGTGGGATTATGTCAGTTAATATATAATAGCCCTGCTCTGAGGCACACACTCACACTCGCAAACCTACCTCTCTGAGGACCGCAGATCAGGAACGCTCCCCAGACTTTCATCCCTCAGTGGATTAGATTCTCAAGTCTGCAGTGTTTAAATTTTAATCCTGACCCGTTTGAATTTTTAAATATGCGGGGTGGAAGACTTTTGTGTCAGCTCGCGAGAAGCTCAACTCCAGCCATTAGCTCCTCTCTGACTTCTTTCACCCTTTCCATTAGGACCAGAGAGAAACCAAAATAAGCCACACACACTCTCACGCATACGCACATAGGCTACAGTGAAACAGACAGATTCAATAAAGCCTATTGGGAAAGATGATGATATTAACACTCTGTGGGCTTGATGCCTCCAGCCCTTCCTGGAGATAAACAAGACAGAAATCAAATCAATGTATCTGTGGGGCCAGCACAGCGCTTCAATTGTATCCACATATTCTGAGGACAAAGGGAACATCAGGAAGTGTTCAATGTGATGTGATAATTCTCTTAAACTCCATAAGCTGCAGATGGAGTATAACAACAACAACAACAATAATGTTAAAGTAAATTAATTATTATTTTTGCACAGTTACTGCAGGTTAATAAAAATGTGTGGTAATATTGCTGTTTAAAATATCCCCTTGTGCGCTAAACAAAAATCATGCCACTCGACTAATGTCTTACCATAAGTGTGTCATTCACATCCCTGTCAATGTATGCAATATGTGTATGATATTTATGTAGATTATCTATTATTTTTGTAATTAATAGTTGATTGCATAACTGATCTCAATATGAGAAAAAAAATAATAATTTACTGCCTGCCTGGAATGATTGAGCAAAACATCACACCTTCCTGATATCAAATTAGGCCACAGGCTGTTCAAAATACTGGAGAGATTCAACACAAAATAATCACAGTCAATCACAAGACCTTCTCGACATCAACAGTTTTGCACTTTTACCATCTCATGTGCTTTCTCACACAAGCAGGTAAGCAAGAGCAATAAAGAAAGCAACTAAAGAGTGTGCTGTTACTTGACAGTTCGCTTTTTTGAACTTCAGTCAGTACTGCTAGCAATTCCTAGTTCCTTTTCAAGATAATGTGTAATTTGGGTTTAAAACATAAGTAAAAAAACATATTGAAAACAATTTTTTTAAATATTGTGCTCAGAAAATATCGGCTGTGCTGTGAAGCACATATTTGGCAAACAAACTGAGGTGCTAAATATTGGTCTGTTGTTAAGCTTTGAAGGTGGAATACAGAAACACACTGTTGTTAAAATACCTCAATGCTCCTGTGATTCTTTAGAAATATGCTGTGAGAAACCTGTTTGTGTAACAGACTCCATTAATTATTATCAGTTCATAAACCTCGCAATTAATTAAGCAAAGGAATACAGAAATTAAGTAGTGCTGTTAGTCAAGTAGTCATTAAAATGCACATTCAAAGACGCATTTAGAAAATTACACAACCGTTAAAAAGTTTGGGGTCAGTAAGATTATATAAATTAATAAATATTTTCAGTAAGGTTGCTCAATAATGGTCAAAACTGAAAGAACATTTAAAACATTTGTAATGTTACAAAAGATTTCTATTTCAAATAAATGCTGTTATTTTGAATTGTTCATCAAAGAATGCCGTTTTCACAACAATATTAAGCAGTTTTCAACACTGATAATAAACAAATATTTATTGAGCATCAAATCAGCATATTAGAATGATTTCTGAAGGACACTGAATGCTGCTGAAATTTCAGCCATTATGACATTTTAAAACATTTTAAAATAGAAAACAGTTCTTTTAAATTGTAAAAAATATTTCACAGTATTACTGTTTTTAATGTATTTTGATCAAATAAATGCAGCCTTGGTAAGCATAAGAGACATCTTACAAAAATATTAAAAGGCTTATCAACCCCACCAACTTTTGAATGGTAGTGTGCATTTACTACAGACTTAAACCTAACCCTAAAATTATTTTTGTAGAAGTGAATATATAATTCATTTGGTGTGTGTAGCATTTGCTTAACTTTGCATTCAACTCATTCATTCATGTATGCATTTAGATCTGATTTATTAGCATCACTGTGTGCTAATACGTGGGTGGTCAGTGGTGGGGATGGCAGTGAGGTCTCTAAAGACCACATGGTTGCATATCCAGGACTACAGCAGCATGGCAACCTCCAGGCATCCAGATGGAGTATGCTAACATGTTTGCCGTGCCCTCTCCCTCGAAATGTGTGACATTATGAGCTGAATGCAACTGAGATTGCATTTGGGAGATCAGTTCACTCCAGTTAGACTGAATTCAGCATAAGTGTGTGGCTTATGTAAGTTGTCCTTCTACTGTCCTTCCCTCTAGTCCTTGCATCCTTGTCCTGTCTTAAAACAAAACAAAACAAAACAAAAAAAAAAACACATGGTTTTGTGCTGAAGGCCGCAGCAGCCCAACATACAACTCTATTGCATAATGACAACAACTTGTCCTTCTTCTGCCTCTCCTTCACACACACACACACACACACACACACACACACACACACACACACACACACACACACACACACACACACACACACACACACACACACACACA